>JAODLL010002593.1:0-12284 GCA_026546735.1 Forbesichthys agassizii | reverse complement strand
TTAAATGGTAAAAGAGTCCGGCAGCCAGTATCAATGTATAAGCATGCTGTAGGCCTATCAAATTTCAGTTTCTTAGTATTGACCTTTGACTGGAAAAAGTGGATGCATATCAGACACACAGAATAATTATACATATGTTGAAAGATATTAAAACGCTGGTTCTACCATTGAATGTACTGTAATGAAACTTATTTATGAAATATTTGTGACATTTCAGTCAACACACACCAGCAATATAAAAATAATAACCTATGTTTATTTCTCATTTTTCACATCTCTATTTTTAGCCTTTAATGAAAATAACTTCTATCCATACAAACAGAATTGCCTCTAATCAGCTTTCTTTCCAGTAGCTTGATGCTGCACAGTTTGAAGACAACCTGCCATTATGCTGCAGGCATTGGAGGAGGCCTGTTCTCTGGTGCTAAATGCTATAATCTCATATCAATGGCCACTGTGTCATGTTGAGCTTTGGTGGCACGGCAACGGAAACGCACCACACACTGAGTACATCGGACCCTGAGGGATGCCCAGTTTGCTCCGAGATCTCATTCATGCAGTACATGTACGTACTATTTCATTGTTTGCGTCCTATTGCAACACTTAATGTGACTCTATGACTTTCATCTAGTTTAACTAGATAGCTTCTAACTATCTAACTAGTTTTCACACTAAGCGCACCAGAATTCCAGACGTTCTGGGACACAGACCCACCACATACATAGACTGTAAACTATACATGGACAAACCCTCTGTGACGTAACCCATAGAGTTTCTCAAGAATTTATTTGAAGATCGAGCTGTGCTGTCTCTGGCTGTCTTTTTAGTACGGTACATGCCTCCGACTTTAATGCCTCCCCCACCCTCCCTATCCATTATAATGGGATACATGTATGGCTTAATGTATTTCTTACTCAAGTTATTAAAAACAATGCACCCCCATACAGTTGTCATGTTTTGAATCAGGCTGTAAGCATGCAAGCAATTGTAGCCGTTAAGTACATTTTAGATGGACGTCTATGGGGATTGAGTCTTTTGCAGCCAGACTCAAGTGGCAATTCAAGGAACTGCATATTTTGGCACTTCTGCATTGTATCTATTTCTCAGCACTGGAGGTTCCCCTTTGACACACACACACACACACGCACACACACACACACACACACACACACACACACACACACACATTGAACGTGCTGCTGGCCCGGCTATGTATACACAGAACAGAACTCGGTATACAACAAACAGAGTTAATTTTCTTCTTAATCTTAATAGTTTAATCTATTATATAGAGTACCATATAAAGGTACATTTCTTTACCCAGAATCACTCATAATTGTCCCAGCCCACTGTAGATGTAGGTGAGTCCTCACAGCCCTCTCAGTTTGCCATGTCTCACTCTTAACCACAAACCACATGGGTGTTTCCAGACCCAAATTAAGGAACGATCCTTTCTAGACGAGCATTGCCATGTGTCCAACATGTCCAATGTGTGCGTGTGCATGTGTATATGTGTGCGCGTGTGCGTGCAAGCAGCTACAGGGTGCCAACATGATAAATGACCAACGCGTTTTTCAGTAAGCTCTCCAAGGAGCATTCAAAGGCTCGCTGCAGCAGAGTGCTGTATGCGTGTCACACATACTGTAGCTGCTGCCAATCACCCTTCATCTAGGATCTGTGTTGACACTTGAACACAGCCTGACGGCGAGCCATAGCCCTGGATATGTATTATTTTAGCCAATTAGCTCTTAGCTATAAGAAATGGGTACCACACTTGAAAATGGCAGACCATTTATTTCATAAAATAAAAGCTCAAAGGCGCAGAAGGACCGCATGCTTCTCCTGACTTACGTCAGACGTCTGTGTGTTCTGAGCACAGACCTCTGAAGGGGCAGGGGCGAAACCCCCAAATGGAAGCACCCTCCAAAAACTAAATTTTTATGAATAATATACCTTCATTTCTTATATATTGTCACATTATTGTATATTACAAAAAGAGATGGTACACATTACCAAATTAATTTAGGTCTTTATTTTCTGTGACATACTGTACTGTATGAGGAGTTAAGTCAACATTCAATGGCAGGGGTGGGCAAACTTTGGTTCAGGAGGGCCACATATATAATTATTTGTAGCCTCTGTTCGGTCGCGTCAGCAATCCATTTTTTTCCTCTGCACTGAATCCTACTGTACCCCACCAGCAGCGTGTCAGACGCGGAGCGTTCCATAGCAACTAACCAAACCGGAATAACGGGTTTTATCTGATTAGCCCTTGATCATTTTCAAAAGCGTCCCAGAAGCATCTCTGTCAAAAATGGAACTGCTGCCTATTTTTAGCGGAGCCTAGCGGAAAGCCTCCTCTGGGCCGCTTCTGGGACGCCTCTGTGATGCTTCTGGGACGCTAATGAGACGTTCCTGCGACAGAGATACGCGCGGTGGAAATTAGGAGTAAAGCAAGCTGTTAACTAGCAAGGTAGATAGCCATTTAAAAAAAATGTTTATACATTTTGTAGAACATTATGAACATTATGAAATGCGTGTGTTTTTTGGCATGTGTATCATGGCTGCAGTACCAGCGTTGGCCACTCAATAATTGCTTCCTGGGGGCTTGGCTTTTAACCACCACCCACTCCACACACACACACACACACACACACACCAGAAGAGATGGCTGGTTCACTTTAATCACCACCTACTACTATAACAGTCTACAGTGACACTGGGTGACGGTGACATTTACATGGGCTTGGTGACCCTGCATTGCGTGCTTAAATTGAGAAGAAACCCAGAGTGAATGGTTACACACAAGGACTTTGTGGTTCAGGTTTGATTCTTCCCAATTAGGGATTCCAATGGGCATGATTATCAGTGACGGCCATTAATATTGGCGACATTGAAAATAATCTGGATGTCTAGCTGGTGAGAAAGTGCTTTCCCAGAGTGATGGCTCTGACTCGCATTATAAATGACATCCATTTTCCACCTTAAGCTCATGGTCGGTGGATATTGTTTCTCTCAGTGACTTTGAACGTCACATCAAAAGAAGCTATCTACAATTCTAAAACATAACAATGAGACACCTGGTTTCCATGGCGCTTTGATGTATAATTTTGTGATGTTCTCCAGGACTTAATTCCTTGTAACACAAAATGCATACGTGCAGTTTCAAAAGTTATGTGATTACATTTTTCTTCTTCTGTAAACCAATATTGCTTTAAGCTCCTTCTCCCTTGCTGAATGTTTCAAGTGTAGCAGCCACGAGAATGTACATCTTCTCTGTAATTAAAAACAAATTTGACTTCAAAACCCAAGTTAATCATTTTCAAGATGGATGCATTAACCTTCCTTCCTGGTTCCTAAAGGTACATGTTACTGTGCTTCATCTTCACATACATTTTAACATTTAACATTCAGAGTGTTTCTAACTTGACTAGTTTTGTCTGTTACATACTATACATCTCACCAACTTTCAAATCCTGCTGTGACTATACACAGCAGGACTTAGCAAAGTTGAAATTGATATCTTATTCTAATGTTTAATTGGGCATTTGGTATGAAGTCATAAAATTAGGATATAAATATTTATTAACTACTCATCAGCTATCTGTAAACCCCGCAACTTAATGGAAATGAAATTTGAATGATTAATTGATCAAACAGGTCATGATGGGAAAATAAATGGTTTGGCACTGGAGATAATATCACTCAGTCATTATATGCTTATAAATTGGTAATGGAGCAGGGTAGTTTTCAGAATACTCTCTCACATCCAATAAAACCGTGGAATGACCTTGATCACATATGCCAGATAATTATCTTCCCAAATCAATGGTGGGGCCTTTGACAAATGCTATCATCATGAAAACTCTCAAGTGCACTTGGACAGCAGAAGTCCTTTAGAGGATCTTTATGAACCCCTACTTTCATCATATGTCAATTGTTATCATAATAAATACTGTATAATGTGTTGTATTTCTGGTACTGGCTGGGTGGTGCCTCTCTAAATTACCATAAGAGCCATAATTATAGCAAGAAACATTTTCTACTGCACTTACAGTATAGAATCACCATGCTGTATTGTAATTATCAGGATTCCTTGCTTATGAAATACATGTGAATCTATGACAAGGTTTTCTCAAATTAGAGCAGTCTGTCTCTATTCAGTGCTGTTTCCTTCTAAACCACTTCTAAAGCCAATCGGCTAAAATATGGATTAATTAATTAATTGATTGCTCATTTTTAATGACCACAGCCTTATTTTTATTGTTTGGTTACAGGAATATCTTTACAGCTTGACACAATGCAATCAACCATCCATTCCAATTACTGTCATCATTATGACATATTAAAGGCAATTCTGTAGAGCTTTGCTTAGAATAATAGATTCCAGGGGTCATTTGCTGCTTAATTGACTTGCCAGTGAACAGGAAAACCTGCTAGCCTCTGGGATGGCTTCATGTTTATGTTTCCTTTGTGGTAGCAACTCTGTTGATAATGTGCTTATTGCAGGGTTCTTTAAAGTGAAGAACATGGGGCTGCCAAATTGATCAGAAGCTTGTTCACAAGTTACAGAAGCTGCAATCAAAATCTCTCATAGCAGTTTCTATGAACACTATTTCCTAAGAATGTAGCAGAAACATAGCAGTAATGCCTGAAATTTGTTTATTTCGTCAAGAGTTTATAAACAAGGAAATCATATCATTGTATAGACTCTAGACCAATGGTCCCCAACCTTTTTTGACTTATGTACCCCTTGTTGTAACGCCAAGGCAATAGTACCCCCATTTTCCTGAATTGATGATTTAATTGATGAAAGTACAGGCTCTAAAATGTATTGAAAAGTGAAAAGTAAAAAAGTAGAAATTTACAAAGTACATTTGTACCAGCAGTTTCAGGGCATAAGCTAACTGAACCTTGATTCATGTTTTAATAAAATTGAATCAAATAATGTTATCATAATCTATCCTTATAAAGTTTTGCTAAGACCCAAAACTCTTCACATTGTGAACTCAACAGCAGTATGTGGGTTAAACTGGATTATTTTCCATTCCATTGACACAAAATTGATTCAATATAGGTCTACATCTTTCACATTTCATCAATTCCTTTCTCTCAGACATAGCCTCAAACAAACTATGTAGTTTACCTATTGGACAATTAGCACATTTATATATCTTATTTTTAACTCTAACTGTTCAACTTTATTTCAAAACCTAACACTAAATACAAACATATTATTGCATAATATCTGAAACACGGTATTACAACGCTGCATTTGATTAAATATATATAGAACAATTAGGCCGACCACAGCTGCTTTCCATTGTATCCTATATTGCCAAAGACAGATATGCCAGAATATTATTGTGTATTTCCCAACATGATATAAAATGTGATGTGATGTAGATGACAAGTTGTGGCTTAATGCAGAATATAGAGTTGACTAGAACACGTACCCCTAGTTGGGAACCACTGCTCTAGACAATGATGGGATATTGTCAATGATCTAATATTATAATTTAAGGGCCTACAATTAAACAACTCCTGCTAGAAACTGAACATAAAAATTTGATTATAATGAACAAACTTTTCAAACCTCACCTAACATATCAATTTAACAATTATAATGTATGAAGCATGTCTTTGTGGTAATGCAGTTGCTGAATTCTGGACAACAGTGGTTGTACATGTTTAAAATGATGAGTATTGGCAAATACATTGTTGGACACCCATTTGGAGCAGATCTATTGAATATATATATATATATATATATATATATATATTCAATAGATCTATTCATGTATTTTATATGATTAGAATAATCATACATCCAGTATGATGTCAGCTGTTTTAGAAAGATTGTTTTCGTGAACAATACTGCCCGTTTAGTGACGATTCAGCTATACTGTAAGCTTGGGGTAATTATATGGTTCTGTGTGGGGAGAAGGGGTATAGCTGCGTGGGGCAAGATAGGGGTTGGTTTCTGTGCAGTCAAGCGGAACATTCTGAAATGGCGCACTGACAATTGGAAAGAGAACTCGTTTCTATTTGTATTTTTTGTAATGAGTGATCAGTGATAGTGAAAACTGTCTGAGGGTAATTACAAAGACAACATTGAGGCCTGTCGTGATTTCTGAAGACAATTAGGATTACTCATGATTCATTGAATTGTCGCCGTGCATGGCAAAATACTGTAGTTCAGTAGACTGAAAGAGGCACAATGCATCAAGAATAAGGACTGGCAACCCGCAGTGCTTCATTTTGTTTTGACAACCTCACTCATACACATCCATGATGACATTTTCTGCCATTTATGTAATATTGAAATATATTATCTGAATGTGTTTTGGATGAAGTCACAAACGTGTGTTGTCACATACAAATAGATTAAGCAAAATTCATACTCTGCTCTGTGCAGCACCCGGGGACCAATCCCAGTTAAAGTCTGATGGCACTGGCTGGAGAGTGAACCTAGCATGTTGTGATAGCGGGGGAAACCGGAGCACCTGGAGGAATCCCACGCAGAAAATACAACATCCACACAGAACGGTTTGAACCCGGGGCCTTCTTGCTGACAGGTTACAGTGCAATCCACTGGGCCACTGTGTTGGCCAGGAAATTGAATAGAGAATTCCCTTCTTGTTCTGGAGAATTCCATTAAAACTATATCACACATGTTCAGATGTTCAGCATGCCAATTGCACATTTCCTCAACACTTGTTAAATGTGTGGCATTGTGTTGTTTGCTATAACTTCACATGTTAAAGCTGCATTTTATTGTGGCCAGTCCAAGGCACACCTATGCAATAACCATATGCTGTCAGGCTCATTAACATGTATTTGAACACATTTGTGAGCAAAATATGAGAGAAATCTAAATTTTTGTGTCAGATGTTTGACTTCACTTGTGAAAAATGGGAGCAGAAGCAAAAGTTTTGCAATTATAATATTGTGGAGTGTACATGCAACATACCTGGATCATATTTAGATCAGTGCAAAGATGGCTTTACAGCTTACTGCTGTAACATGGCGAATGCAGGCTTAGATTTGTCTTGTGTGAATGGCTATCACAGAGAGCTACTTAGCAATGAGCATATTGAGCTTTGTAGAGTGATCTTATCTGACTGAGACTATAAGACCTGCAAGTAGCATTGAATTATGCCACTGTCCTGACAATTTATTTGAACGATCAAATAAATTGAATCCTGTTTACCCAAATATTTGGGTATTGCTTAAAATAAAGCAAGCCCTGCATTGCTAATCCTCGTGCAAAACAAGCAAGAGACAATATTCAAAAGAATGGCCTCAATAATAAGTGTCCATAGCTAAAAAGACACAGGACTGCATCAGCAGATCTAGGACAAACAAGTAGGACAGGGGTGCTTGGCACAGGCTGAAGTATTTGACTAGTCACTGTTCCTACAGGCTGCGAGATCTAACAAAACAAAACAAAGAACTCAGCACGTGACTGGTGCCGCTTAGGCTCCCCTGGACTAATTTGCACACTGCTTACTGCATCATATTGATGTGTACCTCCACGCTGACATACACACACACCCCATCCTCTATGCTGATCACTACTACACATGAATGGCATGGCTGCCCTAACCCCGCCCAACCTGTCCCACCTGCCCCAGATAAACGCGATCGCACCTCGTAAATCTCTTCCTGCTGCTTCAGGTTGGCAAAAGTGACGCAGTTATACTGTCTTCGGCACCACAGCGCTTCCCCCTTTGCACAATGCAGCAGAACTAGTGCTTCCTGCTGCTCAGAGCAGCTTAACACCTCAAACAAGAGGAAGGGGATATGGAGCACCATGTAGAGCAGCGCTGCCACAATCAGCAAGGAATGCTTTGTTATTTTCAGAGACTTTATTAAGAAAGTGATGAGCCATTAATAAGTCTAGAGGGAAAAGAGGGATGCCATGCATTAGCAATGCCTAAAGAGAGATGTATGCTATGTCAATGCTTTCTTAAACAAGCAATAACATTTTAAAGCTGCCAGTATTACCCTTGCTGGCTTATCATCATACTTTTGTGAATTTTTATTAATTTACCCGCTTGCCCAATATTATTTTTACCAGATATTGCCAAACACACTACTCATTGTTTTATGCAATGTTTGTTTTATTATTCTCATCTTTTTAAATGATCTCTCAAGACTAGTATTATCAAGAACAGATTAATACAATAATGAATCATAGCCCCTGTGATTTTCTATTTCTAAGGTTTTAAATGCTGGCTTCTGTGGTGAAATGTTTCTAGGGAAATTGCATCATGGAGTGCAGAACATGCAGTGTTTGGCCAACCAGAGAGGCAAACTAGAGTATATGTCCCTATGTGTTTCTGTAATTGTACTGATTTCAAAGTGAACATCTGCCACTTAGACCTACTGCAGTACATGTACTGTAGGTGCTGCCACTGTACAATTAACTGGACAATATTTGAGGCAGTCGCTATCAGATCTGAAGAACCCAGCCTACGTGTAACATAAAAACAAAGTATTAAAAATATTTAAATTATTCTTTGATTTTCCCTGCTGACCACTGTTTTTTAGTGTGAACTGTAACACTTTTTTCCATTGCTATCAGTTAGCTTGGGACTAGCGGTTTTAAAGCAATTGCCATATTTGAACAAACGTTCTGATAATTGTCCAATAATGAATAGTTCAATTTGATGATTTTCATTAAAATCATAATTTTGGCTCATCTGCCCTGGGCTATACTCTAATTGTCATTAAATGGGCGTCATTAATTACTGCTTCCTGCCAGATTGGAAACATTTGCAGCTGGTGAATGTCTTCCCTATGATCCATAATTATAATTTTTTTATTACTTCAGTTTTTCTTTAACCAGAATGTCCCCCACCCAAACCGCACATTTTTAAAATAGGAATAGGCACAGGCTAATTTGTGATATCACAAATAGTACTAGCCAATCATAAAGAGGGTACCATTTGCCCAGGTGCTACTGTAGATGTGAGGCAAACGATTGGTCAACGATTGGTCAATAGATCTTTCAGTCAAGATATCTAAGACACCTGTCTGTTTTTTAGGACACTTTTTGACTTCTAGTCAATTTTATTTTTATTTATTTAGCCCTTAATCACATTGCAGTCTCAAAAGGCTTTACAACCTACATTTCACATGGAAAGAAACAACACCCCCTTAACTTGCTACTTCCCCCGGGCAATGAAAAACTTCCATGAAAAACACATGGGTGGAAAAAAAAGGAAGAAACCTTGGGAAGGGACCACAGAGGGAGGAATCCACCCCTCCAGGATGGTTAAGATGCAATAAGTGATGGTAGGCAAACAAAATTTAGCATTAATACTATGTGTATGCAATACTATTTTCACAATATGCCATACTTAAGAACTTTCACATTGGAACAATTTCAAAGCATTTAGCAAGTTGTGAAATAAGAGTGCTCTGTCAAAAATGAAATGTTCCCATTTCACTACTAGAATTGGAGCAGTGGGAGCAATATTGCAATTGCTTTATCGCACCGGTAAGTAAAGCTCACGATCTACCGGGCAATTTTAGTTCCTTCCCTCACCTATGCCAATCTTAATGATCATGACCAAAAGAACTAGATAATTGGTATAAGTGGACAAAATGGGTTTACTTCTCCCTTAGAGATAGGGTGAGAAGCTTGGCTATCCGTGAGAAACTCGGAGTAGAGCCGCTGCTCCTTTGCGTCGAAAGGAGCCAGTTGAGGTGATATTGGCATCTGGTAAGGATGCCCCCTGGGCGACCCCTAGGGAGGTGTTCCAGGCACGTCCAGCTGGGAGGAGGCCTTTTGGAAGACACAGGACTAGGTGGAGAGATTATATCTCTACACTGGCCTAGGAACTCCTTGGGATCCTTTAGTTCGATCTTGCTAATGTGGCTTGGGAAAGAGATGTGTGGGGTCCCCTGCTCCTGTGACCCGACTCCGGATAAGCATTTATGTACTATATAATTATATTGTATGAATATTACAAGTACAGGAACAAGTATGCAGTGTTAAAAAAAAAAGAAACGTTATTTGGTCTCTTGGTTATTTATTCTGTATAAATATAGCTAGAAGCTCATGGGGAAACAAATGTATAAAACAGTCCATAATTTTCTTTTTGGAAACTTAGCAAGTTATAGTTGTCTCTTGTGTAAAGTTAAATTACAGTTCTGGGGAGGTGTTTGTTTTTTTAAATGTATTATTGCCATTACACAAGCTGCATAATGCTGAGATAAAGCGTGATTGAGCGACTGAGAAACGCTGATAGCGGTAAAATAAGGTGGCCATGCAAATCAATGGTACCAAGCTGTGAGACAAGTCCACGGCATCGCCGCTAATGCATAGGATGCTCTCTACAGGCCGTGTTCATTTCCAAGGTGCACAGTAATTGCATCCTCAATATAAGGAGGGGAAGTGTATAGTTCGTTTGAGCTATTAGGATAAATGGTGCGCACACACACACACAAACACAACAGTAAATCTAACAGTCAATGCTCCACACCTTACGTCCCTCGACAATGTCCTTTAAATAACAGACATTGGTCTACGGAGGATTACCCATATTTTCTAAACTGCAGTCATAACTGAAAATACTGAGTGCCATTTTGCTTCCTTGCGTAACATTTATAGTTGAATGGAGATGCAATAGGTTGTTTATTATACTGTGAATAATGGAGATGCATGTTCTAAATGTGCAGTAAATATGACCATATAATTCTCCTAAAATCTGGATAATATCCTCATATCCCATGTGTTCTTCATCTGAAAATGTTGCATTCTGAATAAAACCTCATTTGGAATATCCAAAATCAATTTTAATTTCTGTGGAAAAGAGCCAGAACTTGTGCAGGAGGTGGAGAGCTACCGTTTAGATCTGGTGGGGCTTTCCTCTCTGCACAGTCTTGGTTCTGGAACCGTTCTCCTGGATAGGGGATGGACTTTATTCTACTCTGGAGTTGCCCAGGATGTCAGGCGCCGGGCGGGTGTGGGTATACTAGCAAGCCCCCGGCTGAGCGCCAATACGTTGGAGTTTACCCCGGTAGACGAGAGGGTTGCCTCCCTGAACCTACGGGTTGTGGGGGGGAAAACTCTGACTGTTGTCAGTGCCTATGCACCGAACAGCAGTTCGGAGTACCCGGCCTTCTTGGAGACCCTGAATGAAGTCCTGTATGGGGCTCCAGTAGGGGACTCCATATTTCTGCTGGGAGACTTCAACGCGCACGTGGGCAATGATGGAGACACCTGGAGAGAAGTGATTGGGAGGAACGGCCTCCCGGATCTAAACCCGAACGGGCGTTTGTTGTTAGACTTTTGTGCTAGTCATGGACTGTCTATAACAAACACCCTGTTCGAACATAAAGATGCTCATAAGTATACGTGGTATCAAAGCACCCTAGGTCGATGATTGATTTTGTGATCGTATCATCTGAGGCAACATGTTTTGGACACTCGGGTGATGAGAGGGGTAGAGGGCAGAGCTGGCTACCGACCACCATCTGGTGGTGAGTTGGATCAAGGGGTAGGGAAAGACTCTGGACAGACCTAGTAAGCCCAAACGGGTAGTGCAGGTGAACTGGGAACGTCTGGAGGAGGCCTCTGTCCTTGAGATCTTAAACTCACACCTCTGGCGGAGCTTCTCTTGCATCCCTGTGGAGGTTGGGGAAATAGAACCTGAGTGGGAAATGTTCAAAGCTTCCATTGCTGAAGCTGCAGTGAAGTGCCTCAAGGGGTGGTAACCCTTGGTAACACCGTGGTGCACACCAGTGGTCAGAAAAACCGTCCGACTGAAGAAGGAGGCCTTTCGGGATATGTTGTCCCGGAAGACTCTGGAGGCAGTTGCAAGATACCGACGGGCTTGAAGAACTTCAGCATCTGCCGTAGCAGAAGCAAAACAGCGGGTGTGGCAGAGCTTCGGAGAAGCCATGGAGAAAGACTTTCGGTCTGCACCAAAGTGTTTCTGGAAAACCGCCTGCCACCTTAGGAGGGGGAAGCGGGGAACCATCCAAGCTGTGTACAACAAGGATGAGACACTGTTGACCTCAACTTAGGAGGTAATTGGGCGGTGGAAGGAACACTTTGAGGAACCTGAATCTGACTGACACGCTCTCTGTGATCGAGACAAAGTTGGAGGCTGATGGGGGATCATCATCAATTTCCCTGGGGGAGGTCACTGAGGTAGTCAAACAACTCCCCAGTGGCAAAGCCCCGGGAAATGATGAGATCCGTCCAGAAATGCTAAAAGCTTTGGATGTGGAGGGGATGTCTTGGATGACACGCCTCTTCAACATCG
>JAODLL010002591.1:0-12285 GCA_026546735.1 Forbesichthys agassizii | reverse complement strand
ATGGCCCCGGGGCGCTGTCCAGTGTTGATCCTCCCGATGCGCGCCTCCCAGCGCGGGCACGGCCGCGAACCGTGACATTAGTACTTCAAAGCTTAACCTAAAATGCTATCTACTGCAATGCTAACATTGTGTACTAAGTGACAAACTGTAATGTTAGGAGAAAACTATTGTCCGTGTTTTGGTAGAGTGAGTCTTTTGCAGTATTAGGTCCATATTGGGCATGATATTAACTTTTGTGTCCACCTGCATATGATGTAGGACAAATGTGTGAAGACTTTGAAAAAGTGAACATTAAACAATAGCTTGTAATAATAGTTCATCATATTATAAAAGACAAAAGGAGCTAAATATTGGACTTGTAAACCTACCAATTGTTTAGAACATTGTGGACTGTAAAGGCCAGACAGGTGAGCATTCTTTTTACCATTTCTGGTCAAAGGCAGTCAGTCCCTGCTGTAATTGCTGTTCTAGTTTGTGGCACAAACAATCATGTCTTTATACACCGATCAACCACAGCATTAAAACCGGTAAGTAATTTGAATGGTTTTAATGTTGTGGCTGATTGGTGATCCAGCCAGTGGTCTAATGGGTCTCATCAGACAAATACTCTATTTACACCTGCTTTCTGTACAAACCTTTTAATGATTATTTCTAAAGTAATGACAAGCAGACTGTTGTATCTCCTGTGTTCTGGTTCCAGACTGGAGTCTGAGATCAGTATGTTGGAAAGAGAAGAGTCTCAGATCTCAGCCAAAGAACAAGTTCTACGAGAACGGCTTAGAGAGACAGAACGCTCAATAGAAGACATGCAGAAGGTAAAGGATCATTCATGATTGAAACACCAGTGCCATTGGAGAAGATTTCAGACAGTTGCTGCATCTTAAAGGGTCATATTAACCTTTTAAATCCCTCTATACTAGGTCCAATGTTCTATATATATGACACTAAATAGTTGTTTGCTGCTATATGTTTATAATTTAATATAGCATACTATTTTCTTTGTAAATATATAGTGGATATACAGCCGCGGAAAAAAATTAAGAGATCACTGTAACAGTTTCCCCATTTATACATTATCATTTTTTATTTACATGTAATATGGTTATTTTTAGATTAATATTTATAGAATGTTTTTATTTATGTTATACTTTTTACATTAACAGTATGTTTATACTATAAATTTTTGAAGCATGTGCAGCGGTCTCTTAATTCTTTCTACGCCTGTATGATCTATGTAAAATAGTGGCGTCCTGAGCAAAGAATGACGTCACACTCCTTTTGTGAGGCAGACAAGATCATAATGTATATATACAGTATATATTTTAAGTTTGATGTTGAGGAATTTCTTTTTAATCCAAATTATAAATATATCTTAATTAATATAATTTGACTTATTTATGATTTGAGTACTTTATCTTGATAAAACATATACAGTATGTATATCAACACATTAGAATTATTTTTATTTTGTATTTCAATAATGAATCTTTAGAAATATTAAGTCTCGCACCAGCAGTGAATACGGGTATTGAATTAGTATGGTACCTTCATATTGAGATAAGGTCAGATTCGAGCATTGAACTAAAGTTTAAGTCATTTTAAAGCTGCATAGAATAGCTTGACATATTGGTGACACATTTTTGTTATGCACATATCTAAAAAAATGATCATATTCTTTTCACCTTTAGCAGACCTTCAAAAATGTTACTGCAAAAATCTATAATCAACGCATAGCTTTGTGAATAGTGGTGAGGCTAATAGCAGCATCTGTTACCATGGCAATGTCCTTCCTGATACTGTATATGTGAGTCAGTGAGGAAAACAAGACAACAGGGTCCAATTACAAATGTAAATTTAAAATATGTTTTTTTTGTCTTTCAGAGCCTCATGGCCCAGGATGGAGGTAGGTGTGTGTGTGTGTTGGTGTGTTTAGAATAGTCTCGCTGAGCCAGGGGGGTTACAAACTAGGCCACTCTCTGAGACTCCCTGAACACACACACACACACATACAGCCGGATCAGCATATACAAAGGCATGATGCTGCATGCTGCAGATCCCCTCTATTCACTAACTAGCCTGTGAGCTGCTAATGCTTTGTCCCTGCTGTGCTAGCACACACACACACACACACAGTACATGCACCCTTACACAACAACATGCATTCAGATACAGTATGTGATGTGAGCCCACTATACACATTACTCACACAGCACACCAACAACGCATCATAACCATTACAAAAACATAGGTTGGCAGTGTTACTGTAGAACCAGATTCATGCTGTCTGTGTCTGTGTGTTGTGTGTGCGTGCATAGGTGTCCATGCCTCTGTCTATGTGAGAAGTTGTAACCCGTTTGCCTGTAGGTTTGTGTGTGCGTTTGTGTGTGTGTGTGTGTGTGTGTGTGTGTGACACACCTCTAACATTGCTTGTGTCATTTCTCTTCTGAGTTTAGAAGCCAAAGGCTGTATGTCAGAGCACCAGGACCCCCATCCAGGCCACCTGATCTGGGATTCCCAGTCTTGCCTGCCCCGCTCAGAGAACCCCCAGCCAAGACCCGGTAAGGCGGAGAGAGAGAGAGAGAGAGAGAGAGAGGGGGAGGGAGAGAGTTCGTAAATGTTATGTTGATTATGTACAGTACGCACTACACAAGCTCTACAATAGCACTCAAATGTACTGTGCAATATATGTACAAGACAGGATTTCCATTTATTTCTCTTAGTATAATGTCATTATAGCTAAATATATACTTTATTGTCCTCTTGAGGAAATTTGTTTTGGGTTCTACAAGCCAGATACAGTTAAACACAACAGTATGCAAAATATTACAGAAATAAATAAATACTTAAATACATAAGAAAACATTATAAACACACCTTATACAGTAGGAATAGTCTGCCTGTCTGATATACATTTTGTCTGGTATGGTAAGTATCTTTTCTGAGGTTAATGTTAAGATGTAATATTAGTATGAAAAATGTAAGTCTACGTTTTTATTCAGATCCGTACAGATTACACATTACATGTTTGGGACTATGTTGTGATAAGAAGATCAGCATTATTGAATTGTTTTGTCAGGTGCTTACAGTATTGTGTAGTGTGGCTTTAGCATCTGACATTCTGACAACTTTAAGGTGTGGTCCTTTTAAGTCTACCATGGCATTAAAATAAGATGTCCCTTTACATTTAACATTGTTACTTGTGTTTTGTTAAACCTTGTTCTATACCCCTCGTTGGTACAGAACGTTTCCCATAAACATATTTATAATCTGTCTACAAAGCTGACCTTCTTCTGTATGATGGTATGTGTAGCTTTACATTTCATTTAATAATAATAATAATAATAATAATAATAATAATAGTCTTTATTATATAGCACATTTCATACACAATTGCAGTTCAAAGTGCTTTACATAGAGGGAATACAACATTTACAGTTGTGCTTCCCATAAACAAATACAGAAATACAGAGAAACGGCATTAATAAAAATGATTTAAGGAATCAGATGAAAGAAATATAAGTGAAATTAAAACCTTATCCTTTTTGTTACTATGTCAGAATGTCAGTACCATGTGTATAGAACCGTGCTAATCTGGTAGAAGGTACTCCAGTAGCAGTTAAATTGTGGTTTTATACCCTAGTACCCAAGACTCCCTCATACACATACAAGGGTGATGTATAGACTCAGAAAAACCGACCCTGCATGTATACTCACCGAACAGACTATTAGACTATGATTGTTCGGTGGTATTGATACACAGACAACGGGACAATACAATGTTCATACTATACGTAATCCGTCTCAGTGATCACAGTTCCAAACGGACCTGCCACAGGTCTTTTTCCCACCACAAAAATACCTGTACGGCGACCGGGCCTCCCTGAGATTTATATTTTTAGCAACATAAGGGGTATAAGAATGATTAAAAGAATATAATAAGAATACATAATACAGTACTGAAATGGCATAACAACTAAAATAAAATAAGAAATAAAATAACAGCAGATTAAACTCGACAACAGACACGTTGCATGTGCACCGTTTTCTGTAGCAGTGCCGAGCAGTGCAGTTAACAAGCTAGCTAAAAGTGCTTAGTGTTTTTTTGACAGACGGATTCCCTGATAGCTATACTCTAGCTAGTGAGTTCCATATCTTAGGGTCCTACTTAATAAAGGCTGCATTGATGATTTTATTATTGCTGTAGAAACTTTCAATAAACAGTCAGATGACCTTAGTGTTTTGGAATCTCTGACTCACAACTTTCCCCCCCATTTCTCATCCCACCCTTCCGTCATATTTCACCTCCCACCTGGTAATGCCTCCCCCTGCACCCAAACAGCCATGTTCGCCATGGAAATCAGCGTGCAGCAGGACCTGCGGACAGGCGAGCAGCAGGTGGTGTCAGCCAATCGTGTGGACCTGCTGGAGGTGTGTACGCGCGGTGTCAAGGTGTACGACGATGGTAGGAAGGTTGTCTACCAAGTGTCCTCCCCCAGTGCCAGTGTGACCCCCGACCCCATGGCAGAGAACGGCTGGAGCCCCACCCACGTCCACCAACTGACGGGAGGCCAGGGTGCCAGGTCTCAGGTGGCAGTAACCATGGCGAAAGACGACCTGTCCCCACCCTCCTGCACCCCTCCCTCCATCCCCTCCAGCCCCCCTGCTCAGGTCTGCCTGCAGAGAGAGCCCCGCCTGGGCATGATGCCGCCCCCATACGTCACCTCCCAGCCCCTTTCCTCAGCACCGCCCCACGCCACCGCAGACCACCCAGTCACCATGTTGTTCCTGGGCTACCAGGACATTGAGGACCTGAGTGAGAGCAGGCGCCTGCTGGGCTTAGACGGCACCGTGAAGGCAGAGGTGGTCCTGATCGACGAGGACGACGAGAAGTCTCTGCGGGAGAAGACGGTGACCGACCTGTCCGTGGTGGACGGCACGGCGGCTGACCTGGTGTCCGGTCGGCCCGCCACTTCCGCCAGCACTGAACTGTCGTCTGACGGCCGCGAGGCCTACAGCGGCTCTTTGCCACCCGCCAACACGGAGGCCGGAGCCCCCCTGCCCCCAGGCCTCACCCCCCCCACAGGTACAGACAAGAGGAAAGGCTGCCAGTGCTGCATCCTCATGTGACTGGCATTACTAGCTCTCTTAGCCCACCTCTGGATTGTTACTAACAGAAGCCCCACCCCCTCCCCCACCTCCTCTTCCTCCTGCGGATTCTGATTGTCTGGCGCGCACACACACACACTCTCTCTCTCTCTTGTCTGATCTACTCTATGCTTGTTTGCTTTTCTTGCCTCTAGTCTCTTCATAACATGAGTACTGCATCACCCAAAACAATATGTAGTGTATGAATTACTCACCCTTGAGAAATATGGTGCCACTCCCATCCCTTCAAACGGAATATAACTGTAATATACAGTACAGGCCAAAAGTTTAGACACACTTTCTCATTCAATTGAATGGGAAAGTGTGTCCAAACTTTTGGCCTGTACTGTAACTATCATTTTTCTCATAAAATGAAGCTGAAAATGTCCCAGCTATATAAATAGATGGGACCAACACTTTATTTCTTCCAGTATTCCATGTTGTGAGGGGTGAGAGATTACTTCAATGTCCTCTCAAATGTGAAAGAAACCCAACCAGACATTGGGCCTCATAAAAATATGAAATATTAGTTGTTAAGTTTTTAAGAACAAATATTTTTCATACTAAGCCCAAGTATACAAGGCATTGCTTTTGAACACAAAATATTTTAGCATACTAAAAATCACATTTAGTTATTGGGTAAAAAATCTGTATGAATTAATATTGACACTGATATGTGTCTCAGGCCTTATATCAAGATACACACCATAGAAAGCAAACACTGTACTAAAAACTAAAATGAACAGTTGACTTTGGTGGCAACGTAAGGGCAATCATTTAAGATATAGCGGGTGGTTTCTTCATGTGCCTATATTTATTTTGCTACATTATTTAGTCAAACAAGACAATTAGAGGTTACTATTAGATATTATGAATTCAGTTTGCCTTAGTTTCCTTATTATTTTATTTTTTTAATCAAATGAATGGCTTGTTTCCTTGACAGAGCTCTATAACCCTAATTAAATTATAGAGCTCTATTTCTCACTCACTAATTTCTCCCTCTCTCTCTCTCTCTCTCTCTCTCTCTGGTGAGATAATTTCCTCCTATTATCGTTGTACTTCCTAAACCCAGCAGCCAATGAGAACGTAGGAAACAGTCAGTAGCAGAATCCAGCCAGCTGTGTGTCTGAAGGTGGTACAGTATCTTACAGGCAGCAAATGGCAGTTTAATTACCACACTCTAGTAGCATATGAATATTATTAACTGTGAAAACATGCATGGACATTTATGACAGTCTTATTACAATATGTACAGTATGTTAACTACGTTTTAAGTATCCCTCTTCACAATTAGAAGCATACCCAAAGTCACACAAAAGTAGGCCTTTAATCCATCTTTTAACATGGCCCAATCATAAGATACTTGTGCTCATCACTGCCAGCTGTTGTTATATGGTTACTGCCCAGTTACTACTTTACTAATGACATGGTGCTACCAATTATGGGACCTGGGTTTAATATATAACATAAAATAGACTAATAATGGTGGATGTAACCAAATATATCAGTCATTTGTACTCGTTTAGAGGATAATGGGGGTGTGATGTGCTCTAACTAAGTCCCATTAATAAGAGGAGGACACAAACCTTTCTTTCTGAGAGCAAATTAGTCTCATAATAGCTTGATGGCAGTGAAAATGACTTCAATAGAACAAAAAATGATTCAAGGTAACAAATATGGTTTAAGCAATACGGTATACTTGCAACCCTCAGACAGTAAAAACGGTGCTCTCTTCCTTCCGCTGACTCACAGTACTATATCCTACCATTGTGAACTGTCCTGCCAGGTCAAAATGATAGGCCCACCCACCTCCAGTATACACACAGTACTGAGATTGGCTAGTATTGCTGCTGCAGCTGGCTGTGTGACTACCAGACTAGAGGTCTGAGGTTCTGTATAAAGTATTATAACAAATGTAAATACACTATATATTCCATTTAGCAATTTTATTTTCAACACTAAAATAGAGATCTAGAAATAATGCAGATTATTATTAAGGGTAGTAGACATTTTTACGTTTTCAGATTCCATGCAAGCTTGCTTTATTTTCCATTCTCTAACTTCACTGCTTTGCTGTGTGTAATGTCACTCACATTTCCTTAATCTGTCCCATAATTTGGGCAATATGACATCATTGTGACATCATCAGGGTTACCAATTCCAGGTTTCTTGTAGTTGAGAACAGGTACAATAGACCCTTTAAAATCCTGTTTGTACCAGAGAGACATGCACAATTTCAGCAGTTTATTCATATTGTGATATACTGCGACACAGTTTGCAATTTGCATGATTATAAAAGGTAATATGAACAAGATGGTCTCCCACCCTCATAAGGTTGAACTTCCTACAGTGAAACGCTGGAATAAAATGTGATGATACCAACAAACTAGTCAAATGTAAGGATAGAATCGAACTGCCCTACTGCCATAACTGCAATACACCTTCAAGACTGCAAGACTTAATTTTCTGCCTGCCTGCCCTCACAATTGTACAATTGTGTGTTGAAAAAAGAAAAATGTTCTATTGTTCTAAAGCTCTATTCCTATTTCTTATGATAGCTCACTCTTCAAACTCCAGTCACGTGCTATCTCACTTTCTCTCTACCTTTCATACACCCACTCCTCTCTCTCTGGTATCTGTAAATCTTTTTTCTATATTTGGTCAATAAAGCTGTGTTTCTCCAGTGCCCCCTGCTGTTTCTTGCTTGTTTTGCTTGTCTCTAACATTCACTTTCTCTTTGCCTGCCTAAAAATGCACTGCACCCATATCTGTTAAATTACCTATAGCACTGTCACTAACACACACACACACACACACATACACACACACACACTTTTTTGTAATAAACAGCAGACATTAGTCACAACCTAGTCTCAGCCTCTTAGCACTACATCCATTAGCACTACATCACATAAGCAGGTCTCTGCTAAACATCTAATACATACAGGATACCCTTGTAAGCTCGACAACTTTGCGAAAGTGAGAGTTGAATCGTCAGTCACGAAGTCTATCTGTAATTCCAATGCACCACTAGTGCAGTGCTGTATTTACACATTTCAGTTGTTCAATTTATTTTAAGCAGTAACCGTAGAGTACTTATCTAACAGATACTGCATACAATATTTGAAAACAGCCAGTCGTGTCGGTAAGCTTCTTAATGTAAAACTGATGAATTTTCATCAGTTTTACATCCAACTTTGTAATTGAGTGACGTAGTTGGTCATTGTGCATGTCAATCAAAATACCTCTCCTGTCAAGTAGGTGGATCTTGACGCAGATAGCCAGCTCTGTGTCCCAGACTTCACGTAAATAAATGCTGGCTCTGTGAGACTAGTCACAACCGAGTAATTTACAGCAATCAATTTAACAAATCTAAATTAGGAGGAATGAGAAAATTCTGCAATGAACAGGAATGGGAGCATTAACAGAAACAGAAACATTTAGCTGATAATAAAACATAGTTCAGATATGAATGTAGCACGATAGTATTTATAAACCCAGGATGGGACAGGACACTGATGACATGACATGTTTTTTTTTAGCTTTTGACTGGAGTGACTTGTGTCACTGTGACTGGAACTGTATTATGTGGAATATAGTCAATTGTACCAGGGAGAGTTACTTAACACCCGTATTATGGCCGGACCACACAAGGGATTGAATCCGTGACCTTCACTCAATGGATCCTGCTAGTGTAGTATTGATGGCTATGGTACAGAATAAAATGTACATCAAACCTCCATATCTATTTATGATTAAATAGTAATGGAACACATTTAGGATGGAGAAGTAGAACAGTTGCAGTTATTTTATCCAAATTACCTTTAAAAGTTCATGCAATTACAAATATTAAGGAGCAGGAAGAAGATATAGGCCTACATCCAGGATCAAACATACTGTACAATCTCTCAGCTTTAAGTCGGCCACCCGAAGGACTACACAGGCAAAAAATCTAGATGGGTGCAAACACAAGATATAACAAGATATAACATATATAACATATAGCATGCCTGTATGGCCACACACACACACACACACACTCACACACACACACACACACACACAGGACAGAGTGGACTCTGTGGTAATGAACAATGATTGATGTATCTGTAGGCACTGGCAGAGCAGGCTACTAGACATGACTGCAGATAATTAACATACGTCAGTACATGCACACACAGACAGACACACACACAAACAACTAGTCACACTAGAAAATAGCACAATCATGCACAAAAAGCAAAGCATGCACTTACAACACATGCACACTCAAGTGCATGCATGCACATACACCAATACCTACTGGCTATTGCACACAGTTTTAGGAACCAATAATATGTACATTATAGTCACAAGACACAACGGCGATTCCTAACTGTCTTTACTATTCACAATCATGTACTGTCTGCTGGAGAAAAAGTTTGCAAGAAACGTTTCTAATAAAATAGGCGCATAGCCTATGTGCTTTTTGAGTGCATTCATATGAAGGTCACTTCACCTTGATAAACCAGAGCTCCTACTGGAGTGACAAAATGATTAAGCAAATCCAGATCTCTCCTGATCAAATAGGGAGAGGGGTAAATAATCTGAGCCTTGTACACCTTAACAGTAACATTTGACAGTAACATATGACCATATCATTCAGGCCAAATGCAGATGATGGTTATAATCAGATCGTTGTCTCCTAGGTAATGGACATGTGCAGAGAGTCGCAATGACAAAAGAAAATGGTTATCAAGCTGCCTTGTCATCCAGACATCTACACGCTGCCATGGTGAGTGTTATGTGTCTGTGTGTGAGTGTTTCAGGATGAAATAATTTCTTCTTCTGGGCTGTGTGTGATATTTGAGTCTTGAGGCTAGACATTGAATAGAAAAATCTTCAGAGCTGAATGTAAATGTATATATTACTTTGATTTGAGTAATGGATGACAACGTACAGTACAGTATGGCTATATCTTTCAATTGGGTGGGTGTGTTCAGATTGACATCCATGTGTAGCCTACTGTATGTTTGAAAAAGCAGTACCTTGTTTCCTTAATCAAGCAGGGTATTGTTTCCAAACAGGCAGGATCTTCATTATTCTGGAATGTCCTGTCGCCTATGTTTTGTTTAGCAAAAAGTGCTCCACATAGATAGTGCACAATATATCAACTCAGTATCTTTATCGTAATATCACTTTGCGCAATATCATATTGAACATATGCATCTGAAGTGCAATATTCAGTTTATTTTGTGGAGAGATGTGTCCATTGGCTGTTTGGCTTAGTTGTGTTTGATTTAGAAAAGTAAGATGTGTGAATGAAAAAGATAATGACATAATAGAGATCGAAGAGGAAACATTCGTGGCCAAAAAGAATGCCTCTTCGGAATTAAACAAGTCCAATATTAAAATAATATGATTAGTTGTAAATGTGTTGTATTGATATGTTTTGAATATATTTTGATGCATTTTCGTGTTTTTGCTTATGTTTAAAATGATCGAAATTAATATCAATATTGCAATTTTCATGATCAATATTGTTTCAATTATTGATCAATATCGTGCAATTGCACGTGCGCAGGGAGAGAGAGAGAGATTGGTAGCCTTTAAAGAGAATATATAGAGATAAATGGTTGGGGGGGTAAACAGACACATATACACACACAGACACACACACAAACACACACACTGGGGACAACATCAGATGGGGGGGTCAGATTGTTGCCCCACCAGTAACGTGATCCCCCAGGTCGGTTCTCATTGTGTTCCCTCGCACTGGGGTTCGCTCTCTGATTGCTCTGGAACGGGACAGAAAACCCTTGCAAGGCACTGCATTATTCAGAGAGCGTTCCTAGAAAGAAATAGTGAGAGCGTGCGCAAGTAGGGGCGGTCCGTTAGAGAGAGCAGGGTGGAGTGGTGTTTGTCTGTAGGGGGAGGGGTAGGCTATGGGAAGCAGCACTCACGAGTAAACCGTGCCGCATGTCATCCCTGTCTCTGGACTGCTGCTGCAGTTAAACCCGCCTGTACACCAGCGTCTTTCCTAAAGTCTCTCTTCTAGCTTACATCTTCCTTTCTAAACAATGTGACCGTTTTATCGGTTGTCCAACTAAAGGATTTCTGATGGCCTGTCTGTGCTGCGTGTCCGCCTTCACAGGTAGATCAAAAGTTGTTATAACGGTATATTTTAGCATACACATGATGCTCCATATTCATTAGGTTTTGCTTGTTGATGGGGAAAATTAAAACAGGAAATTGTGAATTTGATTATGCATTCCTTTATTAATACGTTATAGAAGTTAGTTAGGCTACTCTGTTTGTTAGTTAACCAGGTTGTGGTCTTGCAGTGACTAGTATACAACCTTCAGGACACAGCGCTGGCTAACTGCGTCAGTACCCGTCTACTTGATAAGCGAGGTATTTTAATTGACATGCACGACGACCAACAACGTAACTCAATGATCAAGTCGGACGTTAAACTTAAAATTAAGAATTCGTTGGAAAACTTAACAGGCTGTTTACAGGACTTGTACATCTGTAAAATTTGTAGGCTATGGTTACTTCTTAAAGGTAATATGTGTAGAATGAACATTAACATCTCCTCCAAACCATTAGGGTTCAGCGCTTCACCAGAATATTGTGGCGTCATTAGTTCAACTACCCCTCTGAGCATCTACTCTGCTCCATTATTGACAATTTCTCAGTCAATCCACTAACACACATTCAAACACACATTCTAATGGGGCTTTTCCACTGACGCATTTGGCCACATGGAGCAGCTATGATTTACATTTACATTATCTAAGCTATTTTGGTTTTCAAAAAAGAGGACACTGGGGTCAGTCAGGATGGCAGCTGGGCTGACGGCCGGGTAAACCTACTCATCGGTTCCCATGGTGGAATGTTGATGGTGTGGGGTTGAAATCAGAGGTTGCATTAACCGAAAATATTCTGTAACGACGGAAAAATCTGAAGGCCATCCGTCATTTTGACATATTACACTTAGTGAAATCTACCAGTCTTGAAGCAGGACACTAATCTCATAGTCTTTACATGCATGTTAAATCAAACTATGCTGCGATTGTAACGCCGTGAAGGCGAGGCGAGTGCAGACTAACAAAAAACAAAAAGGAAAAGCAACAAACTGCCGAACGCCAACAC
>JAODLL010002590.1:0-12286 GCA_026546735.1 Forbesichthys agassizii | reverse complement strand
ATGAAGAGGAGGATGGTGCCACGTTGCTTCTTCTGGCTGTGCCCGGCTGGGCTCCGTGGCAAACCCAGCCACCAGGCACTTGCCAACGAGTCCTCCCTCTAGGCCTGGCTCCAGACGGGGGCCCCGGGCTTCCTCCAGGCAGGGTAACCTCTCCTCTTGATTGATATTCAATAGGGGTCTTCTGAACTATTCTTTGTCTGGCCTCTCCCCTGAGACCACTTTGCCTTGGGAGACCCTACCAGGAGCACAAGGCTCCAGACAACACCGCTCTCAGGATCATAGGACAAACAAACCTCTCCACGATAAGATGATGGTTCCCAGAGAGGTATAAATCATACAAAAGTATCAAGTGAAGATAAGATCAAAATAGCTAAATTTAGAAAATATGATTTTCAAATAGTTCCAATGATGGCATCTAAGAATTTATGGTAGGAAGCATATCAAAGTCCTTATAGTCTTATATAATGGCTCTGAGCATATGCTTCAGTCAGGTCAGTCATTCTTCGAGCTAAATCTTCGAGCTCAAATCAAAACACTAAGCTCCGCTGTCCTCCGTAATAATGCTTACTTCTACGCAGCCCTGGCTCTGAAAATAGGAACATAAACAAAGTGGTGAACACTCAATTCCAAATTAGCAAGGGTTCTCGAGAATGACTGACCCTGCCTTTAATTGAGGATTCTATTTTACTTTAGAAAACATCAGTAAGTTACAGGTTCAGACAGTTAAAATGTAAAAGGTTCAAACTTACTTTTTCAGAATGAGAGGAACATTTTGAAAAATCTAGAAAAGGATTTAGTCCCATAATATGTTTAAACATTAGTTTATTTTCTTGATTGTAATGTTGCACTTTTATTTTGACAATTTTGATCAAAATGTATGAAAATATACAGTATTTGTAATTACAAAATGCATTCTGGTACATTTTTCCGATAGCAGCTACATCTTAGTAGTAACCACAGAGAGCTCTACATCGTCATAGTAACCACAGAGGGCAGCTATTTTAATAATGCCAGACCAGCCAGGACAAATGCCGCCAGACCGAAGGTCACCAGACCAGCAGTCGCCAGATCGGTCCCCACGTCAGGCTGGCATGGTGTGGGATGGATGAGGCGGAGGACGGTGATGCGACGGGGGTCCCAGACACAGTTCTCCTCCAGACCACTTCTAACCATGCCACAGTTGGGGGGTACCCAGGCGGTGTCATAGCCTTGGTCATGCCAGGTCTTCTGGAGAGGGTGACGTTTACAGTCGATACGTTTCACCTTTCCCACATTGACCTGCACCTTAACAACGACCCTCTGGGCCTCTGGTATGTCGATGGGATAGCGACTGGCTTTCTGCAGGTCCCTGCTCAGGTACACACCCCGACCCAGCATCCCGTCAGAAGACTGTTTGAAGCCTTGGGTCTCAATTATAGAGCCAGTGTTCACATGGGTGCCGTGGTACATGATGTAGGTTCTACCACTCTGTGGTTGAGGGGAGATAAGACGTTCTGTCCCATAAGGGAGATCAAAGTCATCCTCAGCCCAGTTGAATATGCTCATGTTGTTAATAATGTCACTGTAGAAGAGACAATAAATAATAATTTATCATTAAGAATCAAAATGAGACAAAACTTACTTTTGAAAAATTGTACTATAACCTATTGTGTTATCTCCCGCACAGCTGCATCCTGCCTTTAGGTGTCACTGTTCAGTCCAAAAAACATACTGTATTGTCTCTTATCTCCAGCACCCAGCTGATGTTAGGGTTGCTTGCTAGTGGTGATGGGTTAAGGTGTCATGGGTATGGATATTAACCTCTGTGGGTCATATCTTTCTCTAGTGGTGATGGGTTAAGGTGTCATGGGTATGGATATTAACCTCTGTGGGTCATATCTTTCTCTAGTGGTCATGGGTTAAGAAAAATGTAATCTTGAGAAAAAGCAATTATTTAGCTTGATCCTTATGGACGCAAACAAGAATTAGTCCTGCCCCTTCCTTCAAGCATCATTCAAAGCAAAACGTTGCTTATGCAGAAAGACAGACAGCTAAAGCTACCAGTTTTTAAATTCGATTAAATGGGGTTTTTACATCCCTGTGACTTTTCCAGAGGACTTATGTTTCTAATCATATTGTCAGAGCATTCATTTTAGCCTATAACCTATGACTACGTTATAGGCTACTGGGACCATAGCTGTTGTGTCCACGCATACCAAGCCAAATGACGTGTTTAGTTATATGCACAATGCAAGTAATCATCACATATGTGGCTATTTATAACATGAATGGGATAATTGGGTTAAAAACAGATGATTGTTTATATTTTGCGATGCAATAGAGGTAGCGTAGCTCAAAATAATCATGGATTGATTTAATTGAAACATAAAAAATAACATAATGTCAGCACTGTTTCTTTTAGTTAAAATACTGTATATGCAGGCCTATGCCATTGAGCTTGACCATGCTGTACTAGATGCATATATATACACACTGTATATACTAGATTTACATTTGATTCTTATAAAATTGAGTTCATTTCCTGACCTCTCCCAGGTCTCACATGATTGGCTGTTGGCCACAGACATCAGATTTTGGTATGCACACACGCACACACCGATTGTTTCTAAGTTCCGATGGAACAATGCAGCAGGACAATGCAACACACTATGTTGTGCTGGAGGAAGTGAGAAGGCACACCAACACAGTGTTCAAATATAACACATACTGTGTTACAGTAGAATACTGCACTGGTGTGTTATCATGTCCATATTAGGCTGTTTTATGTCTTCATGTTATTTCATATGACAAACAACATGTTGTTCGGGTATAGTTAAGTTTTGGGTTAAACTGTTTTAGTGGGAAGCATATCAGTAGACCCCTGGGACACACCCCTTAAAAGAGGTCTAGTGACGCCCACTCACACAGCTTTGCTCGTGACCTGCAATGATGTCACGTTACAAAAACTTATTTTAGGCTACTAGCCAACGGTTGTCTTTATGCACAGCTAACAAAACACTGACTTTTAATGCTTTTGAATATTTCAAAATAGTACATAGTATGGTTGCAAATAAATGTTTTGAGGGGCTGTTTTTTTCTTTGTAATACGCTACAAGTGGAGTATCTAAATGTGAACTGTAAGTCACATGGAGACAGTTCTAAGACAAATCCCAATATCAGATAGCATGTCACTATGTTAATACTGTACAATAATTGTATATAGTATAAATTGTCACTGTATATACTAAATAATAATTGTATATAGTATATTATGTCACTGTGTTTCTATATGGTAATTGTATACAGTATATAGTGTCACGGTATATACTATATAGTAATTGTTTCTAGTATTTTATGTAACTATGTCTCTGAGCGGTCTGGGTAAAAAAAGACACATTTACCTGTTCTTAGGTGAACTGGTGGTGTTGTCTGAATGCTGGTTGCAGGCAGTCTGAATGTTAACTGAAAGTGTTGGAGGGTTACAGGCTGCAGGGAGGACTTTTGCTTTTGCTTTACCTCACAAACCTGGCAATGTAACTTGCTTGTTTATAAGAGGCAGGATATATTTATTATAATAATACAAGTCTTAGGGTTAGCTCTGAGTCAACACTATCTGTCTTAAGGGCTGCAAGTCTTCCTGGCAGACTCTTCAGCTCACAGACAGGCAGACAGAAAAGCAGGCAGACAGACAGGCAGGCAGGCAGGCAGGCAGGCAGGCAGGCAGGCAGACAGGCAGGCAGACAGGAAGGCAGACAGGAAGGCAGGCAGGCAGGCAGGCAGACAGGCAGACAGGCAGGCAGACAGGCAGGCAGGCAGGCAGGCAGGCAGACAGGCAGGCAGACAGGAAGGCAGGCAGGAAGGCAGGCAGAGTTTGTTTCATGAAGCTGAAAAACAATGTTGTTCTGTTCTAAAACATGTTAAGCTAGGCTTCTATAGAACCAGCAGCGGGACACCATGTTTAAAAATATAATGGTGAGTATGAATAATTAATATTTAGTTTGTTATTAAAACCACTCTAATGAGACAAGTTCTCAGTGCACTTGACAATCTAAACATTTTGACTACAGGCCAATAAAGGCTATACTGTATTTAGCATATTAGTTTGTGAATCCGTTTGTTTGCTAATTGTCAGTATTTTATGTTTGTGTTGTCTTTTTGAAAACAACGTTAGTTACAGGTTTGCACAGCTAAAACCTGAAACAGTTCAATACACGTATTACACACACAGGGAATGTGAAGAACATTTTTGATATGCTTAAAATAATTGATGTTGTGACATATTAAGTGTATTGTTTTATTGTAATGCCAATGCATCCATGTTCACTTTTATTTCCACAGTTATCAAAATGTAAGAAAATATTTGTGAAATTACAAAATGATTTCGGCAGATTCGACAAAACTACATCTTCTTGTAACCACAGAGAGCAGCTATCTTAATAAATAGCAACCGCGGGCACCAGGCTGGGATGGTGTGGGACGGATGAGGCTGAGGACGGTGATGCGACGGGGGTCCCAGACACAGTTCTCCTCCAGACCACTCTTCACCATGCCACAGTCGGGTGGTACCCAGGCGGTGTCGTAGCCTTTGTAATGCCAGGTCTTCTGGAGAGGGTGACCCTGGTATTTGATAGCAATCACCTTTCCCACGTTGACCTGCACCTTAACAACGATCCTCTGGGCCTCTGGTACATCGAGGGGATAGCGGCTGGCTTTCTGCAGGTCCCTGCTCAGGTACACACCCCGACCCAGCATCCCCTCAGCAGACTGTTTGAAGCCTTGGGCCTTAATTATAGAGCCAATGTTCACATGGGTGCCGTGGTACATGATGTAGGTTCTACCACTCTCTGGTTGAGGGGAGATAAGATGTTCTGTCCCAGAAGGGAGATCAAAGTCGTCCTCAGCCCAGTTGAATTCACTCATGTTGTTAACAATGTCACTGTAAAGGAGACAATAAATAATAATAAAGCATCATGAAGATGAATGAATAACAAATGAATGAATGAACGAAGGAGATCTTAATTCATCATAAAGAATCAAAACAAGATAACGTGCTTTTGGAAAAATACAAATTATTGTGTTTGCTCCTGCACAGCTGTGTCTTGCCTGTAGGTGTCACTATTCAGTCCAGAAACAATGTTTTGTCTTGTTACTATAGCACCCAGCTACACAGTTTGACCATGAACTAGTTTAAATAATATTATTTTTTCTCATATGTTTTTACTCTCCTGACTTCTTCTATGTTTCACATGACTTGCTGTTGGCCACAGACGTCACATTTCTGGTATGCACCATGCACATGGATTAGTGATGATGTGAAGTGTGAATCTTTTTTATGACTCGGATCTTTGAGATGTTCAGTAAAGTGAACAAATGTTTGAGTTGTCTCTTTCATTTGAGTCCCCAAGCCAGTGTTAACAAGGAACGATCAGTATTATTGTACCATTCATCCAATTACCAATGTGTCTGTAATGCTGTTGGCTAGGTCTATCTCTGCATCTGTACATAGACGTCGAGTGGGACAGTGAGCTGGATGACCGCGTATAAAGCGGATCATGTTGTATAAAGCCACTACAAACCGTTTGAATGAACGATACAACTGAACAAATAACACACAAGAAAAGGATACGTGAGTCTCGAGTCACAAACGATCCACTCAAAATGAACAAATTGTTAATGAACTGCACATACCTACGTGGATTTGTTTTTGAAGTTTGCCAAAAACATTGTCCTTAGGTTCCACTGGAACAATGGAGCCAACCAGTAGGCCAGTGCACGGGTTCCCAAACGTTTGGGCCAAGGATCCCTTACAGGGAAGAGTAGCGCTACAGCTTTGTTGATACGAGCATGTTCGCCACTTTGTTTATGTTCCTCTTTACGGAGCCAGGGCTGTGTAGGAGTATCTTATGTTCATATTATGGAGCCAGGGCTGTGTAGAAGTATCTTATGTTCCTATTTACAGAGCTAGGGCTGTGTAGAAGTATCTTATGTTCCTATTAACAGAGCCAGGGCTGTGTAGAAGTATCTTATGTTCCTATTTACAGAGCTAGGGCTGTGTAGAAGTATCTTATGTTCCTATTAACAGAGCCAGGGCTGTGTAGAAGTATCTTATGTTCCTATTTATGGAGCCAGGGCTGTGTAGAAGTATGCATTATTACGGAGGACTGCGGAGCTTACTGTTTTGATTTGCACTCCAAGTTAAGTGCAAGAATGATTGACCTGCCTTTAAGCATATGCTCAGAGACAATATATAAGACTATACGGACTTTGATATGCTTCCTACCATATATTCTTAGATGCCATCATTGGAACTATTTAAAAATCTTATTTTCTCAATTTAGCTATTTCGATTTTATTTTAACTTGATCATTTTGTCTGACAAAATTATTTCTCCATGCTTGCTCAATGCAGTCACTTTAGTTAAAATATCAAGCTAGCAGCAAAATGGTTTGTTGTGCTTTAAGTGATTTATTCATGACAGAATGTTTAATTGGTCAAACGCTAAAGTGGGTTTTCAACAAAAGAAAATCTCTCTATTTTATTTTTGTGTATGTTTAACTAATTATTTCTAGGCTATAGGCCCGGGGGTCCGCAGACCCCCCTTTAAGAACCACTGGGCTAGTGCAATACAGTAGGCCTACACAAAACATGCTCCGGTAGTGCTGGAGGAGGTGAGGTAGGTCTAGACACATGACATGCAGGCAAGATTCATTAAGAACAGGTTTGATGCTCAAAAGGCAGGAGAACCGCAAACTAGCTTTACACACGTCACACGTAGCACAGCTAACTAGCATAAACACGTCACACGTAGCACAGCTAACTAGCATAAACACGTCACACGAAGCACAGCTAACTAGCATAAACACGTCACACGTAGCACAGCTAACTAGCATTACACATGTCACAGAAAATACGGTATGTTAATATGTTAGTTATAAACATTTACCAAAAAATGGCATACTCATAATAAGTGTTGGGCAGTAACTCTTTACTGTATACATTTTTTTACAGTAATTAGTAGTGTAAGAAATAACTTTTACAAAACGCTAATAATATTACAATTACTAATCCAAATTTTTCTTTTTGTTGCTGGTCTTAGCAAATTTAAGGTAGGCTAATTGACCCACCAATCATGTGGTTTGAGAGGCTGCAACCCTAACCCTACCCCAAACCTAGGTTTGAGAGGCTGCAATGTTTTCACTTTGGCTGATTGTTGACTCCTAAGGTTAATTATTGTTCCAATAAAGAGGATTCAATTATAAAATAAGATGGCTACTGTCGGGAGTTTTATCCTGGACGCTTAGAAAGGCTCCGTAAGGAATCCTGCTTTCGGCCCTCGCACCACCAGTTGTGGACCTGCTTATTCACATATAATTACCACCTGGATTTTAATTAATATGCCAGGCTATTTTGATTCACATATAATTACCACCTGAATTTTAATTAATATGCCAGGCTATTTTGATTCACATATAAATACCACCTGGATTTTAATTAATATGCCAGGCTATTTTTGCTTCAACATAAGCTATTTGGTTCACTTCTTGTTTACAGCGGATGCTCATCCGTCTATAAAATGGCTCCCGCGAGCTCTTGAATTTCAGTTTCTAGTTTTTCTTCTATTTATTTCAACGTGTCCCTAACCAATAAGCGTTTGTCCTATACTCACAACCTGATAGCTTCCTTAGATGTGCGATCTAAATCCCTATGTTCATTTTTTATTCAAGCTTTTGCAACGTTTAGGCTTCCTTTTAAAATATCTCTCTTATTCCAATAATGACCTTATACAATTTAATTTGAGACTTTTGTTATTAATGCTTTATCTGGGAAGGGAACCCAGGCGACTCATGGACTGCCACAGAACACATTAAGTTATAACACAGGCTGAACCTAATTCCTGCGCGGCCTCTAAACAGCTCCCAGGACAGCTGGTCCCTCTGGAGGTTTATTACCAAACTTACTTCAACATATTACACACACACATCACCATCATCCAACATGGTTTTTACACCTTACCGACTCACTGGTCTCACAAATAAGTTAAAATTCAACTTAATTAAACATTTCACTCACTGCACTAGAAATTATATAGTAGTAAATAAATAGTCAAATTAAACCTCATTAATTCACAACCCAGTAATTCCTTAATTCAAAACCTAGCAATCCTACTAGAAGGTGGACAGTCCAGAATCTTTTCAGTGTTTTCGAGCGTGGTGAGGGTCTAGCCCTATAAGGCTACCCTTAAAGGGGTAGCCGTCTGTCTCCTGTTCTGAGAAGAAAAGACCTATGCAGAGGTTCAAAGGTTTTTGGACAGAAGGCTCTGTCTATTATTAAATGAATGAATTAATGAATGAATTAATAATAATAATATAATAATAATTAATTAATTAATTAATTTTTTGGTCCTATACAATGACTAATCAAGTATCACACAAGGTTAATGTAAATCAAGAAAGTAAAACTTAAAATCCAATTTGTTCTTCTGCTGATCTTACACACACACCCCACACTGAGGCATAGAGTCATGCCCTTCTTATAGAGTTTTCCCATCAAAGTTTAAACAATCAAAACAGTTCTGTATGTTTGCCACACCTGCCCCTCTGAAGTTTTCTCCCCTCTGGGCAGGCTGCCACATTCTGACCACACAGTTACTCTCAGTGCAGCCTCCCACCTATATTTCAGTGTCAGCTTGACAGTCAACATTAGGGAGTATTTCCTGGCCCTTTTAAATGACCTTCGAAGCAGTGTGCCTCAGAACCTGGTACTATCTATGCAGTTGGAGTTCAAGTTTGATTTGTTAGCAGTACATTACTTGCCCACAGTGTAATCCAAAAATGGATATTGAAATAAATTTGAGTCTTCTGATCAAATGACTTCTGCATACTAAGTCCTACTGGACCTGAGCTGGGGATGTCCGTGTTAGGGTTCCATGACCAGCCAAAAGCCCATGAATGGTTTCTGTAAAGGTATTGATCAGACCACCCTGTAAAGTGTCTTGGGATCAGGATTTTGGAATTCAAATTTCCACGAATACTGTAATTACAAATGTCAATCATCAGGCTTTTACTAAGGTCTTATTGAAGATTAGGTCATTCATTCCAAATATAGAAATCATTTTCCAACACGCATTAAGGTATTCTTTCACTACATAGGTTGGCATGGCATGGGCGAGACAGGGTAGTAATATAGTAATGTAACAAGTAACGAAACTAAACACTTTTAATACCCAGTAATAATAGTTTTTAAAGAAGTAATACATAAATATGTAGTAATTATTCATTATTGAGTAACTTGCCCAACACTGCTCATAATACACACTGTATAAAAAGATTCATATATTTAAAAAATATATAAAAAATATAAAAAACATATCTTAAATAAAAGTATATAAAATACATATAAAACACAGAAGCAGACATCAGCTCAATGTAAAAAAAAAATATATATAGAATGTTTTTAATTGAATGGAAATACAGAATACCCAACAAAATATAATATGATATAGTTAGTAGATAAGTTCACTGGTCCATTGCTCTCCTGTGCAAGATTTTAGTTAGGCTGTTTTCTGTCTTCATGTGATGAAAAACTACATATCATTGAGTTATGGTTAACTTTTGAGACGCCCACGCACTCACAGACATTCCTCCTGCCTGCGATGATGTCATGCAACACAAATGTGCTTTCCTGGGCTTTTGGACATTTTCAAAAGACACCACAATATCATAATATAAAGTATTTTCAAAGGTTGTTTGAAATGTTGAGAAAAAGGCGTTTTGTAGGCTACTATTGGCTGGGTCAACGAGATATTTTACTTTATGAAGATTTTCAAATGTCTGGGACAGTGAAGCTAGCCAAATATTCTCTCATGGTGTCTTCACACACAGTTAAAAATAACCCTTTTCGTTTTAAAATAATACATAGTAGAATGATTTTACATTTGTGTTTTGCGTTTCTTTCTTTGTGACACACTGCATTAAGTATCTAAATGTAAACTGTATCACAAGGAGATTGTTCTATGTATATATAGTATGTATATACTGTAGTATGTATAGTATAGCATGTCACTGTATACTGTAGTATGTATAGTATAGCATGTCACTATATAAAAGGTGTAGTTAGACAAAGACATATTTACCTCCTGTACTCTGTTGAGTTGCAGATGTGTTCTGTGATGCAGGATGCAGGTTGTGACTGAACGTGATCTGATCTGCTTTATAGGGTCAGGAAAGACTTTCAGTTTTGTTTCACCTCACGTACTCAAAATTGTAACTTTCGTTGCAGTGGCTCAAGATGGGCAGGTTATATGAAAATGGTAATGTAAACACATAAAAATAAAGCAAAGCTTGTAAAACCTGTTTCAGTATCATTTGTACAGGGCACCGCTTGGAACAGTAAATATACAATACAACAGAAAACCTAAATGTAAACTCTTAATACAACCACAGCATGCAGACAGACAGGTAGACATGTAGACAGACAAGCAGGCAGACAGATAGACAGACAAGCAGGTGGACAGTGAGGCAGACATTCAGGGAGAAAACAAGACAGATGGGCAGATAGACAGATGAAACAGTCCATCTGTCTGGAGGGTGGCAGGAACTCCAGGAGGGGCCCAGGACACATCCTTGGAGGCGGGATGGGCGTTCTGGCGAGTACGGTCTCCATCCAGGAAACCCATGGAGAATGCAAGAAGACTTTCACTTTTGTTTTGCCTTGTACCTATTTAGTGACTCATGTTTGTAGTGGGCAGGGTTATATTTCTTTATAATTAATAAACGTCATTATAGATGCCACATTTAAATTCACTCACTAGCTGACAGCCCACTTAATACAACATAATGTAACGTAAGAGGGCCTGATAATGTAAACACTAGTAAAACCTGTTTCAGCCTTTGTAGGTTATGAGCCAGGGCAGGGCAGTTTGGAACATTAAAGAAAGATACAGCACACAATAAAACCTAAATCTAAACTGTTAAGGTAGACCATGCCAGCAGTAAAGCTCTGCCTCACCACTATGATCTATATTCTCACGTGCTAACCTTGGTCATTGGTTCATCTTTATACATGATGTCATTCTTGGTCTGCTCCCACACTACGTAGCTGTCTATATCATGCAGAAAAGTACTGCACAATATTTCTTGCTTTCTCAAAACTTTTCTGCTATCTGTACAAAATTCCCGCTCAAAAATGGCAATGGAAAATGGCATTTGAGTACTTTGCACCTTCGGCATGGAATATGTTGCAGAAAGGCTTAAAATGAACTAATTTAGTTTCGCTAAATGCTTTTAAATCCAAAATGAAAGAAGTGGAGTTAGAGTCTTACAGATGTCAATGTTTTTACGATTATTATAGTTTATTTGTTTGTATTTTTTGTCTGTAACTGTTATTTGTGCTGCTGCCTGTCTTGGCCAGGACTTCCTTGAAAAGGAGATTCTAATCTCAATGGGCCCCTTTTCACACAATTGAGGTCTCGATGTTGACAAACTATGATAACGATAACCAGCGTAGTACGTTCATGTTGACACTGTTCTCACAGTTTCTGTGACTGTTGCTCTAAATCCAACGAGGCACTGCTCGGCCCGCCCCCTCTTCTGCGTTGCCTGCTGTCTACAGCTGATTTGCTACTCTGACACAGCGGTGCAACCGGTTGGAACCTGTTTTATGTTCCACAGTGTTTTCAAGGCGGTGCGTCATTGGAACATCGACACGCCCGCAGTGGTCAATCATGCGTAGGGGCGGGTGAACAGGGAGAGGGGTGGGACACTTTAGTTCAAATAAGTATTGTATTTGTATAATCATTTGCAAGTTATTCATATTTGGATGTATCTATGCTGGGTGTACGCGCATAAAAGCCCAAGGCAGGGAGAGCAGCAATAAGACGGTACAGAACAGAGCAAGCCTCACTGAAGCAGGGGGAGCAGCTAGGTGTCTTGCTCAAGGACACCCCTGACAAAAGCCTAGTGTATGGCGTACACTTTAGGACAACCTCAGGCATCAGATATCAGACGAAACATGAGACTTCATGAGACCTGAAGCTGTTAAGTCTGAGGAACGATGCCGTGTGATTGGATGTCTGAGAAGTGATGTGAAGGCTGAGGATGTCCTCAGATGTACACCGTATTATTAGTGGTTCCAGACTGGTACTGTATGAAGTAGATGCTTATTGATCAAGGCATCAGACTATCTTTGCCTGCTAATGCTGTATCAAGTCAAGCACACTTTATTCATATAGCCCTGAATCACATTACAGTCCCAAAGAGCTTCACAGGCCATATTTCACATGGAAACAACCGACACCCCATATTTATAT
>JAODLL010002589.1:0-12286 GCA_026546735.1 Forbesichthys agassizii | reverse complement strand
CGGTTTGCAACCGAGTGTGAAGCGGCTGGGATGAGGATTAGCACCGCTAAATCTGAGGCCATGGTTCTCAGCCGGAAACCGACAGAGTGCCTTCTCCAGGTGGGGAATGAGTCCTTACCCCAAGTGAAAGAGTTTAAGTACCTTGGGGTCTTGTTCGCGAGGGGACTATGAAGCAAGACTTTGGTCAGAGAATCTGAGCAGCGGGAGCGGTATTGCAATCGCTTTACCACAACGTTGTGACGAAAAGAGATCTGAGCCGGAAGGCAAAGCTCTCGATCTACTGGGTAATTTTTGCTCCTACCCTCACATGAAGGGTCAATGCCACACAGCATGGAAAGCAATATAAACAGTTTAAACATGTACTTCAATTGTACTTATTACAATGAAGTTAATGGTATATGTGACAAAGTGGGGGTTTGAGTGTCATGTAGGTAGTACTTAGATGGTGCTGATATATTTTGTCACTCAGGTAGGATGCCAGGAGAAGGGGTGGAGCTATCCATAAGGGTTAACTTACATGAAGGGTGGGTCATGACCGAAAGAACAAGCTCACGCATACAAGCGGACGAAATGGGTTTCCTCTGGAGGGTGGCTGGCTTGGTACCTCCTCCAACCTCTTCCGCAGCTCTTCTATTATCAGCTGCTGAGCTTCACTTTTTTCACATGCCATATCCAAAGCTGATGGTTCCAGTTTGGCATAATCATGACACTTAAGTAGCGAATACGTGTCCAGATGCGTCTCTTCTCTTTCCTCTGGATAAGGTGTTCTCTCCCACACACTGGGGCTAACAGCAGACAGAGTGTAGTTGTTCCAGGGAAACAGTACAGGCACAGCCTGCTCTTTCAAGCTTCGTCTCCCACCCTGAATTACATCTGTGGACATGAAATGTCTACTACAGACAGTCATGTTCCTTCTAATTACGAGATTCTCACGTTTTACATTACGGACCCATATGTTACATAATGCCTCATCCTTCGGGAAGTGGTGGAAACTTATGGTGGAGTTGAATTTCCCGGACATTGAGCATTGAGGTACACAGCAAAAGTCACTGTTAGGATGATCCCTTTTTTGATATTTTATTGGTCTTGACAAATGCATTTTTAGTTCTACCTAATTAGAGCAATATTTAAATATATATAATAAGATTACAGAAAAGTGAATATGGCACGGTCAGATTAAACTGTTACTGCCTTCTCTGACAGTGGGAGCGATGAAACCTGTTTTCCGGTTTGGTCACGTGACGTTCGTCATAACATTAACCTAGGTTTTTCGTTGAACCTATGGGTTTAACAAGAACAGAAAAACATTCGTTGAATTAAGACTTCCATAACAATATTTTTTCTTTTTAATCAAGATTGATTTTATGTACTAATTTCATTTCTACAGGTCATTTCTAGTCGCATAGTTATGACGTTTCCAAAAACCTGGCAGCCAACATGGCGGCCACAATGTTGAGGTCGCTTACCAAACTAGGACGTCCTTCAACGAAATTGATATTAAACAATGCTTCAATTAACCCTGGATGCATAGTCTTGCAAAACAGGTCAGATTACTTATTTGAAGATGACCGATCGACTACTGCACAGTACAGTATCGTACCTTTTACTTCTTAGCCCTGTCTGCTAGCTGCAACATTCTTAGGCGCATGTAGCAGCTACAGTACTGTACTGTACAGATAATGTCAGCATAATGTCCGACATTCTATTTGAAATCCTTGTATGAACATTTAAATATCGTTTCCACTCTTAATAGTTACTATATCACAATATAGTATAGCGACATTCATACCTTGTTGTTAGCCAAGGAGTAGCCGAAATCAGAAACATGTTTGTTGACAACGCTGAACATGTGTTGACGTTGAATATAATTCAGTCTTCCCAAGGAGATAAATAAACTGGACCTATTGTATTAGCAAGGTTATGTGTGAACATTTAATTGGAAGATTTACAATGTTTCGATTACAGTTGCTCAATGTAAAAGAGTGCAGTTCTATACAAATTATATTGTTATTTTCCTGGGATTGGCCGGTTATTCGTCAGATGTGGTCTGAACAGATGTCATAGTCAAACACCACGGTCACAGAGACTAATTCGTACATAGTTAGGCTAAATTCCACATTTAGCATAGACATGTTGGTTTTGCAGGCATAAGCAATGGCAGCCAGATGTAGAGTGGACAGAGCAGTTTGCCGGGGCAGTGATGTACCCCACCGCCCTCAATGAGAAATGGACCCCACCACCCTGGAATGGTAACAATACACACACCCACTCAAATGTGTGGTTTGAAGAACCAGTACTACTTGTGAAAGGATTTCTGTTTTCAGTGCTTTCAGTACACTTATGATAAAACCTTTTTGTACTTTAAAAGTAGCTATTAATTTGACTCTATTAACACTCTTGTGTTAATAGAGCAGATGCTCTTCCAATGTGACTTCTAGCAAGTGTGAATTGGGTAAATGTATCTTCATGCTTAGCCTCGTTGGCTGACAGTAAGGGTAACACTATGCAAATAGTCTGATGCAGTATTACAGCTGTTGTTGGCCTGCTCAACCTCTGTATGAACTCTCCTTCCCTGCAGACAAAGACCCTCCTATGGAGAAAGAGGTGTCCAACCTGACCATTAACTTTGGCCCGCAGCACCCTGCAGCCCATGGCGTCTTGCGTCTGGTATTGGAGCTCAGCGGGGAGTCTGTGAAGAAGTGTGATCCTCACATCGGCCTGCTGCACCGTGGCACAGAGAAGCTCATTGAGTACAAGACTTACCTGCAGGTACCGCGCGTGTTACTTCACATGTCCTCAGACATAGGTCAGTCTACCGTTATTATTTAACGGTGGTCACTCACTGTGTCCCCTGCTGTGTGCAAGGCTCTGCCATACTTTGACCGTCTGGACTATGTGTCCATGATGTGCAATGAGCAGGCCTACTCTCTGGCTGTGGAGAAGCTTCTCAACATTGAGGCTCCTCCCCGCGCACAGTGGATCAGAGGTATGGGGAAACGATATGAAGGTGGTGGCAGGAGATAGCCCATCATGTGTAACAGCTGATAAGGCACTCCACAGGGCTCCATTCACCAGAGAACATTTAAGCCCTAAAAAACATTTGGTAATTAATTTAAATTTATTTTGAGGTAGGTTAAAGCTGTAGTGGATTTGTCATATGACATCTGTAGCACACATTTGCCAAAATTATTTTTAGGGCCCCCTTGTGGCCAAAATGACTCACTACCACTTGATGAACTTGGGTTATTACCGGCTTGTGTTGTGTTTGCACAGTGTTGTTTGGAGAGCTCACCCGCATCCTGAACCACATAATGGCCGTCACTACCCACGCCCTGGACATCGGTGCCATGACCCCCTTCTTCTGGATGTTTGAGGAGAGGGAGAAGGTCAGGACCTGAGCATTTGCACAGCCTCTGTTCTGCAAACGCCTTATCTTAGGGCATGTGCCAATTTCAGACACATGCATGACCTGGCTGTAATTTGAGCCGATCAATCCGGATAGCCTGGTGTAATCACTTTGTGAATAGGTTCTGGACCCACTCCCCTGTGGATTGTTTAAAGATTTTGCATGGGCATAGACCTCATGTTATGTTTAAAAGTATTGGAGCAGCCTTTAACAATAGGTTTTGCTTCAACTGTTTGTAAAGCATGATCTATCTACCAATGGCAAAACACACACTTTACTTCAACGTGATTGGATTTATCCACCCCCAATGGTCGCTGATTGGTCCCCCATTCTGATTGGCTGTAATAATGCCAAAGCAAACCAGGTTTCCAGACTATAATCCCAGCAAAAATTGAGATTTTAGAGAAGTAGTCGGGCATATCCAGAATAAAATCTGGAGGCTTGCTAAAGGTGAGGTCAAAGATTGTAATCTAAAACACGTTCTGTGTGCTCTCCATAAAAAAATCAGTTTCTACACAGCCCAGGCTCTGCCAAATATATATTTAACTGCATCTGTTTTAAAAAGTATTCAGCATCTGTTATTTACTTGACATTAGGGCGGGACGATATGGCCAAAATGTACATCAAGATGTACTTGTCTCGATACAATATAATTCCAATATCGATATGAACAATAAAAGCCTCCGAATATCTGATAAGAACACCCACAACGGAGTACTTAAAAACTTCTGAAAAATGCATTTGCATGTCTATGAAACCTCCTATGAAACTATAATATTTTAGAAATGAAAAACATACAAATTAATGTTCACCTTTAAGCAAGTGTCAGTAACATTCTGGTATGTGTGTGACTAGGTCCCATGAATTAGACATTCTACAAAAGACATTATACTGTGTAAAATGATTTGGCACCTGAAAACAGCCCATACTGCTTTGCACTGACTGTAGTGCAAGTCATCACGCACAGTTTCTATTCTGTTCACCTTGAATACAGCTGGCAGGGCTACACTGACTTTATTCTCAAGGAGCACACCGCTCCTAATTTAATACATTTAGGAGCGCAGACAAAAAATTAAGTGTACAGCCAAAAATATGGGAGCAAAGTTGAAATTCAAACCAAGCATAAACGTTATGCAATTATTCACCTTTAGTATTTTGTTTTCATTGTATGTTAATCTCTATAGTATAGTATATCTGATTGGCTTGGTTTTTGACAAAGGAGAGATGATTAGACCTACATTATCAGGTTTGACTTATTATAAAATATCTGCTGAAGTAGATTTGTTCAATTATGACATGGTCACATATGGTAAATTGTATTTTTTCCACGCTGTTCCCCCATTCATGTAAAAACGTCTCCATATTTAATGTGGAGGTACCAAGGCAGAGAAGGACAACCAGCATAACTAGGCTAGAATATAGAAATTTGAGCAAACCTAATTTTGAATGGAATACACATAGTACAGACCAAAAGTTTGGACACACCTTCTCATTCAATGCGTTTTCTTTATTTTCATGACTATTTACATTGTAGATTCTCACTGAAGGCATCAGAACTATGAATGAACACATATGGAATCATGTACTTAACAAAAAAGTGTGAAATAACTGAAAACATGTTTTATATTCTAGTTTGAAGAAACTAGAATATAAGACATAAGAATATAAGTTTTCAGTTATTTCACACTTTTTTGGTCGCACTCTTAAGAGCCCTGCGAGCTGACTGCTGCGCCCGTCATTCAGTGACAAATGTATATCTTATCGGATACCGGAAATTAGTTTATTAGTTTTAAGTCATATCAATATTATCGAAAAAGATTATATGTTATGTTGTGTGTTATATTATATATAACTTGGATTCATTGTTTTTATTTTGATTAGATATTTCCTATGATTCATAAAATAATCACAAAACATATTTTATTGTAGGCAAAATGTGTGATGTTTTGAATGTGGAGAAATTGTGATTAGTATATCATTAATATGTATTAAGTTGATAAACATTTTAATTGTAAAGCAATACAGGATGCTTGAGCTTTTTCTTGCATTATATTCCATTATATTTTGAATTGTGACATCCAGAATTTTGTATTTTCCTTTACATAAAGACATTTCCACCAGAAATGGGTGCATAAAAGGCACAAATTGGTGGATAGAAATTCACTAGATTGCAGAAAATTGAATTGTTTTATGCTAAAAATATCCTGGGGGCAAACTCACGACCCCCTGACCTTAAACAGGACATCAATGCAAATGCAAAAACAGAAACACATTTATTATTGTTTATTGATTGATAGGCCTATACAGTGACATTTGTGATTTAGACATCTTTGTATTGTATGTAGGCCTACAGATCACATTCTCACTAGGGGCTGAGCACTCCTAAAGGTCTGATCCTGGAATCGCCCCTGACATGAGACCCCAGGTGTTTTGGAAGAGTGCTCTGCTAGCCGTTGAACATTGTTAAATTTGTTCCGGTGTTTCAGATGTTTGAATTCTACGAGCGCGTGTCAGGGGCAAGGATGCACGCTGCCTATGTCAGACCGGGTGGTGTTCACCAGGTAAGTGACAGATGTAGACGTAATCAGGAAGTGCGTTTGACCCTGTAGACCCTGAGCACTCATGCTTTTCTTGTCTTCTAGGACATGCCTCTTGGACTCATGGATGACATTTATGAATGGTGCAAGAACTTCTCCATCAGAGTCGATGAGGTGGAAGAGGTGTGTGATATCATCACAGGGTTATTTTTAGCCTAGAGAAGCTGACTGCACCACACATAGACTTCCCAAGGGTGCTATCACTCCACTGAACTGTATAGAGACCACAACTAATTTGCATGTTCTGTTTATGAGGGCATGCATGTATCCTGGTAGAAACCTGCCAAATCAACAAAACTATCTTAAAGGATGAGTGTCATTTGCTTCAGAAGCACATTTAGTAAAATTTCTTGAAATTCTCTTTACACCTGATAGCAATGACAAAATTAAATGCTCTGACAATACGATTAGAAATATCCGTCATCTGTGAGAGTCGCAGGAATGTGAAAACCGCGCACAGTCATAAAGTTCGGACCAAACTCAGCGATTAGCTGGCCTAACTGTCTGTCAGCTTGCGTTACGTTCTTGCGCGTACTCTGCTTAATTGTGCACTATCGTGACCGCAGATTCTACCGAAGGCATGCAGATGGTTGGATGATTGAGGCAAGAGGCGGTGCTGTTTTTTCGATTGAATCTTTCAAAATCTGGCTACGTTACTGGTTTTTCCAAGATGACATACTCATCCTTTAGCTACATTAAAACCAATGTAACTTCCGAAGGAAACAGGATTAAGGCAAGATATTGCCTAATCTTTGTAACTTCCGAAGGAAACAGGATTAAGGCAAGATATTGCCTAATCTTTGTATTTTACAAGATATATTATACTTGATAATTTTAGCACTTAATTTGTACTGTAAAGCAAATGTTACTGGAAACATGTTTTTACTTTTTTTATTATGGATTTGGTGTGGATTAATAGGCAAAAATGTAAATTGTATCAATGTAAAATGAATTTACACACTGAAAGGTGAAGGGTCTGAATACTTTCTGAAGCCACTGTATAATGTATTGGTGGTCTTGCGTAAAACCCAACGTGTATTACAGTATCTAGTTTAAGGTCCACAATGCCATGGGAAATTACATACAATACAGTATGGAGCACTGCATTGCAGAATGTGCTCTGCTCTCAGGCACTCAGGCACTCAGGCACAGCTCCCTCTATCCCCTCGTGGCTCGTTGTGCTCTTATTGGCTCAGGTATCCATGCAACCTGGGGTTGGATAGCTAGAAAAGAAGCCGGCAGACATCGCCGAACGCTGCGTCAGCCGGCCAGCCGTTGGTTGCCGCCAGGCTTAAAAGGACGCAGCGTTAAGGTCTTGTGTTAACCCTCTCTGGTTGTGCTGGCGGCAGATGCTGACAAACAACCGCATCTGGAAGAATCGCACGGTGAACATAGGGGTGGTGACCGCTGAAGAGGCCCTCAACTACGGCTTTAGGTAATGTGTCCCGGGGCTCCTCTTCTGCTCGGCATGTCCTTTAGGCTTCAAAGCTGCGAGAGGTGCGTTATTGTGCTCGGTGTAGATGGCTAGGGAGCACCATCTAGCATCTTGTAAATAGCTATCAGGCATGAATGAACAGTGAACGTATAGTGACCTGTCAGTTGAAGTTGCTCCTGTTTCCCTCTCCAGTGGCGTTATGCTGAGGGGCTCAGGCATCAAGTGGGATTTGAGGAAGTCCCAGCCCTACGATAAGTACGACCAGGTGGAATTTGACGTTCCTATTGGAAGCAACGGCGACTGCTACGACAGGTGAGCAGGCGCAGGAACCAAAGGCGTGTGAAGCAGCGCGTGGCCAGGCTCAGCTGAGGGTGCTGTGCGTGTCTCCAGGTACCTGTGCAGGATGGAGGAGATGAGGCAGAGCCTGAGGATCATGCTGGAGGCACTCAACAAGATGCCAGCAGGAGAAATTAAGGTGGACGATGCCAAAGTGGCCCCGCCCAAGAGGTCTGAGATGAAGGTGAGCATTATGCAAATGAGTGCTAGCATGCTGTAGCCTCTACTATCCATTTATATGCATGACTTAAAGGCGGAGTCAGACATTTTAAGATAATACACTTTTTGATAAATTCTGCGAATATCTCCATTGTCTGCCAGTGTGCTCTGAAAAATAATAATCTGGTGTTTCTACACAGCCCTGGCTATGTAAATGGAAACACAAACACAGTGGTGTATACAGCACCACACACAAATGCACGCACGCACACACACACACACACTGAGGGACTGGGCTAGGAATAAATGGGGTTGCATGTCAGGATACAAATTATAAAGAGGTTTATTTACCCAAAGTATGTACAATTTATAGGTTGGGCAACCAAAAACAGAAATATATACATACATTTACTTCTCAAAAATACAACTCAAATGAATCAAAAAATTTGCATGAGGTCAACTGAAAATACAATAAACCAAAAATACCTTACCCCAACACTGAGCTAACTAAGACTGAAAAAAAAGGAGGTGTATATATAATCTGGCTAGCCAATCCAAATACAAACCAAAGGGGTCGGAATACAACATAATATTTACATAATTTATATTATAATTAATGCAATAAACTTTGACATAAGTCAAGTCACCTTATTAAATAGACACATACATACTATAAAAACCTACTGTCAAACATGACAATACATATTACTCAGAATAATCAGACAGAATAATGCACCACCCGCCAATCCCAACTAGCAGGATGGACTCTCCTGATCCATTTCCTGTTAGGATACTACTGTTAAACCTCTCCTTTGCCACAGAGGGGTCATGCCACACTTCAGCCACGGTAACTGAAAGAAAACTATAAATATAACTTAGTCAAATGCGTGCACTCATTTAAACAAGAAACTGAATAAAGAAACTAACTAAACTAACTAAGTAAACTTGTGGGAGTGTATAAGTGTGGTGCAGGTACTTAAATCAAATGTGTGGCTGTAGTCACGGCCGTCACACACACACACACACACTACCAAGGCTGGGATAGTGTGTGTGGCGAAGCTTCTGAGAGTGTTGAAGGGAGAGGTGTGTTTATCAGAGTTTAAATATCTTTTTCCCACCTCCAGACAGATGAACACAAAATGTAATTGTTTTTTCTCCTGCAAGAACAGCATTCAATAGATTTAACATTGTTAGATGTTATTCTAATTTTAAGGGTCACTTTCAACTTGGGCTAGTCTGACAGTGTAGCACTAGCAATTCTGTATAGTGTGAGTGATGTCAGCCACCCGTAGCATGTGATTTGTTAAGCTGTGCTGTCATGATAATTCCTCTAATCACCCGTAGATGTCCATGGAGTCTCTGATCCACCACTTTAAACTGTACACGGAGGGCTACCAGGTGCCCCCAGGGGCTACATACACAGCTGTAGAAGCTCCCAAGGTCAGACCCTCCTCCAAATACATTGAATTGTTTGTTTGTTGTTGTGTGTGTACAATGAATAAGTGGAAAGAAGCATTATCTTATCATGAAAAACACCTTGACTTGTATGCCACACATGCATGTAATCCCTGTGGACAAATTCAAAGACGACTATTCTTCCATGCATTTCTTATTCGTTTTTTTTTTTTTTTTTTTTTTAGGGCAGGATTTACAGAGGGCCCAAAAATGCCTTGGAAAAACATATCATGGTTATATAACCACTCTGGTCTATAATATGTGTGTGTCCTGTTCCAGGGAGAGTTTGGGGTTTATCTGGTGTCGGATGGCTCCAGCAGGCCCTACCGCTGCAAGATCAAAGCCCCCGGATTTGCTCATTTGGTGTGTGATGAACTTTAAACACTAACTATTTATATATGAAGGTATTTTTGGTTCAAAGCACCTGTGACGGTGAAGTTGTAGTTGTAGAAAGTAGGCACACATGTGTGTCAGTACATTTGAAGTCAGAGATAAATGCCTTAGTATTTGTAAACTTTTACAAGAACAACACAACAGTTACACCTTAAGTTCTCCATCAAGTCACAAATTCAGAAACTCCTACGCTCACATTTTTGTTACATATAACGCGGTTACAAATTGTGCAAAACACATTCACACATATATGAAGAAAAGAGAAGAGCCTCGTAAACTTGAGGTTCTACTATGTAGTGCATAATCCATATACCTTTTTAATAATTGATGTGACAAAATTATCTTAACAGACTGCTGCTGTAATTTACCAGTGATGGTTGGGAGCCTGAACATGTTCACAGAGAAAGGTGTTATAATTTAAAAACATACCGGTAGGACCCCAGTCGCGTGTAATCTTTTGATAATAACCTTCTGAGGTCACGACTGTTTGAAAATTGTTGGACTGCAAGGTAGGGATGACTTATGATCGGCTCCCCTGCTTCAGTAACTTGTTCAGGTTGTCAGTCATTGGCACGCAAGGTAATAGACCTAAGAATTGATCAATCGCTTGAGCAAACAGTGTATGCAGGTGCTCATGGTAGTTGATCAGTGTCACAATGCAGATTTGATTATTTCAGGTGACATTTGATAAGACTACAATTAAAAAATGTTATGTATATGCACATCGAAAGTGGCTAGTAAGAGTGAGTTACCCAGCGGATGCCAATATCCAGCCCTGCAACCAACCCATAATTAAATAAAATGTTTAAATTAATGTTTAACAAGTACACAGTGGTGTGTTTTTCTAGACATTTGCTGAAGGAATGTATCAACAAAACATTTTTGATATGAATAATCTCAATTTCTGTTACTTCTAACATTTTTAGTAATTTGTTATTTCTTTCTCTTCTCAGGCTGGCCTGGATAAAATGGCAAAGGGACATATGTTAGCTGATGTGGTGGCTATTATTGGTGAGTGATATTGGTCAGTCTCTGCTGACCAAAAATAATTTGCATGTGTAAACTGGTAGGAACTGGCCAGCTAAACTAATTTAAATAGACTGTACACTAAGGACTACCAACTTCATTATGAATTTACACAAGGAACTGTGTATAAGACAAATACTTTTCTATTCTTCTATGAAATAAAGATTATTTTATGCAAGAAATTTCCCAGAAACTGAAGAATGCTTTTTGCAAAAATATATAAAAGGAAATATCTAATGCTGGGTTCAGACTACACGATTTCAGGCCGATTTGAACCCAGTTTGGTTGTGGCCGACACATTTCCAGCATCGGGGCAGAACGTGGCTTGTCGGAAGCGACAACAGGCACCGTGTAGTTTGACATAATCTAAGATGGGCTATGTGGCATCTGGGACGCCTCACAATGTCCCGACGAAAAGACTAGCATTAGAATTGTTTTTACTTTCTCTCCTAGTTTGACATTGCCTACGGCATGTTGACATGTTCCTTGACGTTAACCAATAGGATGGCAGGATTCTCTCTGGCGAACTATGTATAGTAAATATGGCGAAGAAAAACACGGATGCTACTGCTGCTGTCCGATGGTCACATGAAACAAAAGCACTTTAATGAGCAGTTGCAACTACACCCATGTCTATTTAATATAATAACATCAATACTGAATGTTTACCTCAATTTCCCTTTGAAGGATAGGTCCACAGTCGCCTTTTTTTTTTTCCTGATAAGATCGCCAGCGTCACCCATAGCGCTAGTGTAGACATGATTGACAAATACTTGACCGGCCGATGTTATGTCCCTACTGGCTTCCAAAATAACTAGTTTTCAATCGCATGTATGTGATGTGCGCAATCTTATTTACTTACTTACTCTGGCAGCAGATTCAACAACTTGGCATACAATATTCTATACATATTCATTACATATATTCGCAAATAGGTTTATAACACATTACAACCCTCTACAACTGTTATTAAAGTTATTTAAAAATATAAGTTTGGCAAGATTCGATATTACGCTGTCAGGCAAAATAGTAAACACAAAGCAGATAACATGTCTGCTACGCCACGGCAACATAATGCATTGGTCTATTCTAATATTAACCAATTAGGTCATCGGTCCTGTAACATTTTGTTCATAGTTCTACTGCAAACTATGACCTCGCAGCCATGATTGACAACTTCTTGACCCCTCCTCCCCAATGACACATGACCTGGTGCCAGGTCGTGAAGGACAGCATACAATGATCACTCTCTGTCATACGTGTAGTGTTGCCAGTCTCCCTGCCATGACACGTCAAGAATTTATGGTGCAATGTTCGTCTAATCTGACATAGTGACCATTGTGAAAGACACAGAAGTCGTGTAGTCTGAACCCGGCATAAGTCAAAAGTATCAACCCTGGTACTGCATGTTTATCTCCCTGCTCCAACACACCTGATTCTAATGAATGGGTCGTCATCTAACTCTGATAACGAAAGCCT
>JAODLL010002588.1:15743-34995 GCA_026546735.1 Forbesichthys agassizii | reverse complement strand
CCCAACCCCCCCCCCCCCCCCCCCCCCCCCCAGCCCCCCCATCCAAAACCACAGCAGCTCTAAAACAGTGAGGGTTGTTCAAGCCGAACAGCGTCTGAAATGCCTCAAACGCAGTCGTCAAACGCCCAGCACATCAACAAATGTGTACTTCAACCTGGGATCACGTCTATTTTTGACTTGTTTATTTTCTCCCTAACCGAACATCTGTTTGATGCTCTCAGCGTTAGCTTCACCCCCCCCTCCCTTCCCCGTACACACACGCACACACGATCAGTGAACTCTGGAGACAGAGAGAGATGTTGATGCCGCACAACGGTTGATGACAACACTGTCTCCACACTCGTGAATTCTGGGTAATGTGACTCCCATGGGAAGTGTGGAGCTGCCATCGGCACTGTGATGTCACACACAAATTTACCTCTCTCACACACACACTCATACATACATACTTTTACACTTCAGAAATCAAAGCTGTGTTAGAGAGTGAACATGAAAACATGGGCTACGTTTGCTCTCTGCCTTTACAGAATCCGCAGTCTTCCTATACTTGTTCTCATACCTTGCTGTCTCCATCTCTATCTCTGTTTTGTCTGGTTGAAGACGTAAGGTGCGACAACATGGTCCCGTTCGCCAAAGAGACTCGCAGAGCAAGCGTTCTCATCTGCGCTTCACGTTTCCCAACCACGGTTTTCATTTTATTTTTAACAAGTGAAGGTTTCACTCTCAAAACTGACAACTCAGATGCGGGCCATGCGTGGTTATCGTAATAGCATTTAGCCCTACTTCCATTTACATTTTGATTTCCCCCCACGCCCTTCCTTTAACATTAATATAATTTATGAACTTTCAAGAAGTACAATTGCCATACATTTTATTTATTTATTTCCTCTACTTACTATAACAGGCTTATGTTTGGAAAATGGAGTATGGAAATTAGTGATTGGCAGTACTTTAGATATGATCAGCATATGGTATTATAAATGCTATGATGAAAGATCAAGATAGATTATTGCAAGAAGATTCACAGAAAGTGTTTGGCCGCAATCTGCCAATTATTCTGTCCTTTTACATTTTACTTTAGCTCCTAAATTGATCTTGTTGGCATCTACAAGGCCATAATTTACAGGGCTATTGTGTCACTCAGTCTAGTGGAACACGTCGCAGGTCTAAGCAGTTGAGCGTGTCAAACCGACACGTCATTTTACCTGCCATCCCTATATTTACCACTGTGTGGGTTGGACTTTTCTAAGATCTTAGTAACAACGTACGGAATGTTTGGCGCCACAGTGCAACCTACTGGTCAATACACATTATGTCATCTTCAACTTCTCCAAGATTCACAACTGCTATTTTATGTCGATTGTCATACACGGACGTTTATGGGGTGTGTAAGATGTTTGCATAAAACCCATCTACTATTGTTTTTAATAACGGATTTTTAGTATAGGTTTAAAAAACACAAAAACACCAAGATATCTCTCAGACCTTCTCTTTTGTAGACGTCGTTGCCTGTTAGCCCTGTTTGTGAAACACCGACGACGTCCTCTAACAGGTAACCTCCAGAAGGTGAGGAGGAAACAGATTAAAAGCAACCTGGCTACCTGCTCTAACCTCGTGTCGGTGACAGCCAGGGCTCGACAACAGCCATCCATCACGTCTCATAATGTCGCCTCGACGTAATTGGAATATATAAACGCTAAATATAGCGTTTGCCTCCAGTTAGCTGTGCACGGCGCAACAAACGCGCACACATAACACTCACTCCCCTGAAAGGATGCAATATGTGTTCATATACTGGGGGTGGAGGTTAGACTCCAGAATGGACAATCAAATTACAGCCCCCCTAGATCCATCACTGACCAATTGTTTATCAAACAAAAGGTTTGGATAAATGCCAGAGTTGTGTTCGTGCCCTTATAAGGAAGCAGCATATTTCAATGTTTTTATAATACAGATAAGCAGACCACGTTCAGTTGTTTCACAATATGAGCATTACATTGGTTTAATTAAATACCTTTGAAATATAGAATATCTAATACTGACATCAGATTAAAACACTTCAAATCTTACTGAGATTATATGACACTCAGTCAGAGACAATTTATTCACAACAAACTAAGGGATTTATAAAGTATTGTAGCCTACAGTATAAGTCAAAAGTATTAACTGCACTTGTTCAAGTAGATATGTATGTAGTATGTGGATTATGTGCTGAAAAGGTTTGTCTTGTTTAAATATATGAAACTGGTGGAGATGCAGGTAAATATGTTAAATAGTGAAAAAATAATGTATTGATCTACAACATCATAACAAATTCTGACATCCCCTTTTAGTTAATTAATTCATAGCACATTTTGACAGTTTGTTAGATCAGACAGTGAAATAACAGGGCAAAAAAATGGAAATACAGTTCGTCAGAGGGAAAATGTAACTTTGAAAAATTAAAGTTCCCCGGAGAAAAAGATTGGCGCCCACTGTCGCCGAGCCGGTGATTAAAGGTCAGACCATTGCATTGTTCCTCAACACACAGGGCGATGACACCTGTCAATCAAGCCAGGCTACAAACCTCTTTTGCGAGGACAAAAGCTTGCGGCCCGCGGAGGCCATTGAGAACGACAATGATCCCTTCACGAGAAATGTCACCGGCGTCGGGATGAAAGTAAGGGCAGAATGGCACGCAGTGTGTGATGAAGATAGTCTGTGTGAGTTCTTGTGGTTGACGTCGGGGTTCAGAAGAGTGTATTTCTGTCGACGCGTCCTTTAGCTGGTGCCTTCTGGGTAAATGATCCGTCAGTTGTTGCAGAGATTATTATCCCACTGATGTGTGTGTGTGTGTGTGTGTGTGTGCGCCTGTCTGCTATGCATTTGTGTGTGCGGTCAGCAGGTGTCACTATGTGATGCATGCCTTTAATAACAGTCCATTAGCTCTCCACATGTGTATGCCTGTGCCTCATTGTATGCATTGGGCTTGCAGGGCTATGTTGGGTCTGTGTGCGTTGCGTTTCAGGACTAATGCGTCTGTCTTTCCTTCCATACCTCTAGTTCCTGTGTATACAGGAAGATAGCAATATGAGTGTTGTATACACACGTTACTGTACTACATACAGTATTATAATCGAGGTTTAATATTGTCTATGTTTCGTTAACCTGGTGTAGCGGTGGCCAGCAGGTAGCTGTGCGGTGCTAATCCTCACTCTCCGACACCTCATAGGACGTTCTGGCGATGAAGGCCAGGGCCCATGGGTTTTTGGCTTGCCTTGTAGGAGCGTCTGCTCTCTGCATGGGAGATCAGAGTTCAATTCCCAGAGGGGGACGGACGATCTGTCACACTGGTGCCGTTCACCAAATATCTTCTTGCATTTCGCTATCTTACAGTTCTGTGCGTTTAAAAAATATATATTAACCAATACTTCTCAACAGCCCTGGCTCCGTAAATAGGAATAAAAACAAAATGGCGGACACCGCTCATATCAACAAAGCCACGGCACTACGCTTTGCTTCACAATGCATTTCGATGTGTGGTGGCCAATATTAGTTAGCAAGCGTTCTCGAGAATGACTAACCCTGCCTTTAAAATAACTTAATGGCCAACAGATAAATTCAAGGAGTTCTACGACAGCTGCTGAGTATGTGATCGTAATATGTTTAAAACGCAGGCCATCAATACTAATATCCCCCCCTAAATACCTCCCTCTCCAGTGCATGTCACTAGAGCACAGCGTGGACGCAGATAAACGCACATAAACCCGGTGATTTTGAACGCTCCTTGTCTGCTAGAACAGCAGGCCATAACTAATCTATCACTGCTACATGTTGCTAATGAGATAACCATAATCCTTATGGCACACTGCGACACTGCCCAAATGAGTGATGTCAGCAAAAATTGGACAGAGGGAAGTGTTTGTGTGTGTGTGTAGGTGTGTGTGTATGTGTGTGTGTGTGTGTGTGTGTGTGTGTGTGTGCATGATTCAATTCAATGCATGTGATACAGATGCTACTGAGCATCTGTATCAGTGTGCAACTGACAATCCATCTAGGGAGAAGTGAGGTGTGTGTGTGTGTGTGTGTGTGTGGGCTTGGGTCTGTACAGGTATATGCTTGTGTGTTGTACGTTTATTCTTTTAAAGGTTGAGTCAGGGATTCTGGAGAAAGACTGTTGATTATTTCAACTTCAACGCCACAGAGTGCTCCTTCAGAAGCACCACCCCTTACATTGGACACACATTGTCAAGGCTGGGATAGTGTTGTGTGGTGCGATCTGTACCAATTTGTTACTATTTACTTTGTTCAATTCCACAATGTACGCCCCCAACAAATTATTGTATAAAAAGAGCAAACTTTTGAGGCAGAACAGAACTGCAGAGGATGTGAAGAGAAACCAGAGAATTGAATATCATACTACCGTATATAGTACCATGGCAATAGCATACGTAGCAAACTGTATTTACTGTAAAGATAATGGGGAATTATGCAGCGCTCTGACTACTTTGGAGTGTCACTTGCAGTTGTGTTCATTATTAAGAAACATTTGGACATAAGTAAAAAAGCAGATACAAACTTTTTAAGGGGGAATATTTCCATGGTTTTTCCCTTGAATTTACCAGGTAAAATTCACATTGCGTAGTCACTCGTGACACCGACAGCTAATTCCTACACAATGTATTACTTCACAGCATGTACAAGTACCTTAGCTGGGTAATTTTGGACATACCAGCTGTCTGGCCCAGAGGTATCTGACCCACATACCATGGGGGAGACACCTACGGTACACCTGCAGATGTGTGGACCATCGGGTGCATTGCCAAGTGAAGATACGGGTCAGTTCACAAACAGCTGGACGTCATCATCCTGAAGCTAGGCCCTCTTGACTGAGGAGAGCACCAGGACATGTGCCTTAAAGAGAAATGAGAAGGCGATGCACAACGAACAGACTGGAATATCTCTACAGGACGTGATTACAGATACACCTGGGAAGCTGTCTTATTAAAACTGCTTAGAAAAGTAAAGACAGTACAGATACTGTTGGAAGAACTGACCGGTTAACGCCACATGACCATAGCTGCCAGTATGACACCGATGTGGATCGACCTCAAGCATAATGGTTTCAAGCTGTTCGGACTAGTTCTGGCAATTAAGTCAATCTGAAGCCCGTAAAATGGGGATGGTCTCAGGTGGTAGTGGTGAATGTACCCATTATTTATTATTTGTATGTTAATTAAAGACCAAACATAGAAAACGTGTTCTATACTGCATCTTGTTGCAAGTTGTACTTGGTTTAGCCATACAAAAATAATGGCTTGATTTGTTTATTTCATGTGTTTTTTTAGTTACCAAACATGTCATTATAATTGTTAATTTCTTTCTGTCATCAATCAATTTCTTACCCTTACATTTAAAATATTTTGACCTTGTTATGGCCTACTGGTCCATTTGATTTCGGTTTAATTTATTATAAGACCTAACGTTTCCACCCATTTAACAGCGTCCACGAAAGAGAATTTTGATGCTCTCTGTCTGCACAATAGCTTGACTGCTTAAGCTTCTTCAGTTTTTCATTTTCTTACCACACACACATATATCTAACTAAAACTGTTGCAATACATGAATTGTAAATTGCCAATTCACAATAATAATAATAATAATAATAATAATAATAATAATAATAATAATAAATAACAATAGTGGCGTTTAGTTCTCTTTTTAATTTCACAAGTATGGAGCTGGTTTTCTGCAGTTTGAGTTAGTCCATCTCTTATTTGGACATAAACTTAATCTGAAAATGTAGAACAATTATTTAATTCTTCACGTGAAACACATCAGAAGAACCACCCTGTGTTCCTTCTTCGGATGTGGTTCCTTCGGGGAACACAGCATTAATACTAGTCTGAGCCTTTTCCTTTCATTAGCATTACGTCACATAAGCAACTCTGTTCTGTACGTCTGATGCAAGCTCGACTCTGACTTTTAGGGAAGTAATACTGTCTACATCCATTGGTTGTTAGCATTGTCACTCACACAAGTATACTATTATACTTTATTTACTTATTTAACATGTTCAATTTATTTACAGATTTGCAATACCTGTAAAACAGCCAGACTCTGTTGTTTAGTTTTCCTCATTGCAAGTAACATTGTAACATGGTCATTGTTGGTTGTCATGCATGTCAGTCAAAATAATGTCAGTAGGCCGGTACTACTGACAGCCAGCGCTGTGTCCCAGCCTTCTGGCTCTGCGAGACTATATTAATACTGGAGAGATACATTTTTCTCACCTCACCTTATTAGCCAATGACTGTATGGAGCAACTGTGTGAACTTTATGACATGTATTTTTTGCAACACTGCCCCCTTGCGCACAAAAAATAAGGCTTGTTCTAATAGACGCGTTCGTGCTGCCATCTGCTGGACAAATTGAGAAACCTCGCAATATGCGAATCGACGCACAAAAAATTGTGCGTCCCTAAATATATCAATCACCCATCCATCCATCCACCCATCCATCTTCATCACCTTATCCGTAGTCAGGTCGCGGGGGCAGCAGCGCCAGCAGAGGACCCCAAACTTCTCTTTCCCCTAGAGTGATTTAAATATAGATTAATCAAAGTATGTATTTAAAAAGTTGTCTCACATAACCAGGTATGATTCGTCAAGAACGACAGCTCTTAAAAGATAATTGAATAACATTTATAAGATCATGTTTCTTTCAATGCAACATGCCCACATCGGTTCACGTTTGCAGAGCGATTTGCAGATTAATAAAACAAGCTCACAGAACAAAGCCTCGTTGACTAAAAGACACGTGACCGTTTGATTACGTGATATAAATAAACCCCAATGAAATGAGAAAGATTGTCATAAGCGGACCTAAAGAGATGAACGTTTTGGCATCAACCCGGACGTCTTAGTGTGACGAAACAGTTTTTAGGGGACGAGATAAGATGTGGCTCACGATGTGGCTTAACGGAGTGCTGCTGCCTATGGTCAGGCTTTACCTGTGTGGACTTAAAGTTCTGCTTTACCAACTCTTCAATAGATCATTTAAGTTACCAGGTCAGCACTACTTTAGATAATGTGTTGGTATAAAGTATATATTATAGAGGCGTGGCATCTGTGGTGATCTGATTCCAAAATGTAACGCTATTATAAATACTGGTAAAGACTTTATGGGCTTTAATTGATATTTTCGTTATTAGGCAGTACATATTGGTGTGTGTAGCTACGGTACTGTACGGTAGGCTATCCCATTTGAGAAAAAGTCCATGTCTGACTTTTACCTCAGGTTCTTTAACTGTTACAGAAACTTATTTAATAAAAATTACACCGACTAGTTAGAATGATTTACAACTTCTATAACTACTTTCATTATTTTTTAGCGCTAGACCAGAGACTTGGATTGATCTTAACACATGCTATTCACAATTCAAGTATAACGTTTCTTGAAGGTATACTGTATGTTCATACAGATAATTATGTATACTGTATGTTCATACAGTATACATTTGTCATGCTTTCTAGAACAAAGATATGGTTGTTTTAGAAATGTCCTCATTTAGTGTAGTGCCAACACGAGAATCATTGTATTCCACATGACAGGCAGGGTTAATCTTAATCTTATAAAGAATTTCACTGCTAAGAACACCAGTTTAAGACTGTTGTTTAACAGATCTTCTGTGGTAACAAAAGTAGACGTAACAGGACTGATAACATTTTTATTATTATTAATTATTATTGTTATATTTTAAACTTGCCAATAAACATATAGTACAACATACAATATAGTTAACAATACAAACACACTGTTTGTTGTATTACTGCGTCCTTACTTATTTGCCAGATATCATCAAAATTGTGTTTTTCCCATGCACTGTATATGTATTTAGTATTGTAGAATATTTTGTTAAGTATTTTCAACTACTAAAGTAAACGTTTTATTCAAACAATTTCCTGTGTGGTTTAATGCTTGGTCTTTTACAGTTAATCATATACAGTTAATATGGTACATTTTTTAAATGGATTGAATGTATTAAGCTTACAGCCCTTAGTTATGTTTTATATAATATCAGGTGTACTTATGGACCCTTTTCTGGTCCTTTTATCTCAAACAGCCTTGCCCAAGCAAAATGGAAGGGTTGCCATAGTGACCGGGGGTGCCCGAGGAATGGGCTTTGAGACGTCGAGACGGCTGGCCAGTCTTGGCATGCACGTTGTGATCGGTAGGCCTCCCCCCTCTACCATGCAGCACTGTGGGCTTGCATTCATCTCTACTCCTCCCCATAGATCCACACACACACCGTTGTTTCTGGATTTCAAAGTAAAAACCTGCGTCAATAATAATCTGGCCTTCCAGGGACGCCATTGCCCCATGAGTGTTGAAGCATTACAGTAACTCAATACAATGGTATAACCCAGAGCCATGTAGAAAATGCCTTTTATACCTGCTGTTTAAAGGCACTAATCTCCATTTCCTTTAGCCGGAAATGAGGAAGAGGAGGGTCTGGCGGCCGTTAGGAAGATCCACGAGGACAGTACAGAAGGGAGAGGTATACAAGCCGTCTGCCTAAATGTGTACGCCTGATGATAACTAATCAATGGAAATATGTTGAGTGAATTATTTCTGTCAATACCTGATCAGCGCCTTTTTAACCTTGTAGAAAATATGTGTGTGGGGGTCTGCTTGTTAACTAATGATATATTAATAAATATTTTTTTGTAAATACAACTGCATTTCAGGGTATGGTTTTCTCGAATAGCAGCAGTGCATGTTAATATGAAGGCTGTAATATCCAGGATAGGTGGTGTGGAGGTTTATTAACAGTAATATTTCCTTCACAAACTAAGCCATCTGATCAGTAATCAAAAAATGCTGTGGCCTTTTAATTAAACAAATTCTTGGGGGCTTGTGATCGATCAACTCATTATCTGAATGTTCTCTTTGCAAACAGTTTGGATTAATCTTAAATCAAACAATCGGTTTAGAATAATCCAGTTAATTAGGTATTGAGGCATACATTGTAAGCTTGTTTCCAAATGAAAAAGTTAGCAGTGAAATGGCTATTGTTTTAGTTTAAGGATTAGTTAGTCCACCCAGATGCAGTGTTGTCTCCTAGCCAGCAGGGGGAGCTGCAGCTCTTTCATGCGCCCGTCTGTATAACTATACATGTTGCTGGAAACAGTCATAGTGCATCGGCAGGTTATTAGTGTGTATAATTTTTTTCGACTACTTTATGTTCTGCGTTCAACCTGGGGCCTCAATTTGGTTTGGACTAAAGTAATTTATCTTTATAGTGACACACACAAAGTTTTGGAGCCTCAGTACAAGGTTATGATTAAGATTCCTTTTTCTAATCTAGATCCATCCTGTGTGCTCATATTGTGTTGGGCTAGAGAGTGCAGTGTGTAAAGTGAGAGCCCTAGACACAACCTCACAACCTATGTCACACCTAGACAACAGATTATACACACTTTCAGATGGTAAAATTAAAACGCTTTCAGGAAAGGGCAGTAGGCTGAATCTTTATTGAATTCCGACAGTAATGGCGGCCACAACAAGTATTTATATAAAATGCAGTTTGGAAATAACCAAGATTGGTGAATCTTAACCAATTTTGACTTAGAACTTTTTTTTTCTCCTTTCTCACAGCTGAATTCCTCTTCTTGGACCTGGCGTCTCTGAAATCTGTACGTCAGTTTGTTAGGAAGTTCATTGATCGAGGTTTACCTCTTCACGTTTTGGTAAACAATGGTAGGTTTTTCGTTTCCCTTAAAAAATGTATTACATTTAAAAAGAAAAAAAGTGTCATCGTGTGTGTGGTTTTGTCCTCTAGGGGGCGTGATGCTGGTTCCTGAGAGGCAGACTGAGGATGGGTTTGAGCTGCACCTCGGCCTGAACTACCTGGGCCACTTCCTGCTGACCAACCTCCTGCTGGACAAGCTGAAGACGTCCGGGGAGGACGGCCGCTGCTCGCGGGTCGTCAGCATGTCGTCTGCCACCCACTATAGAGCCGACCTCCACCTGGACGACCTACAGGGCAGGTAGGGTGATGTACCTCCACCTGGACGACCTATAGTAATTTATCTGCCTCACCACCCTACAGTCAAACTCGAAGCTTTTCTAAATGAGAGTTTTCAACTGTTTTTTAAAAGTTTCCACCGAATCCAAGCAGCATAGGAAAGGGGGCAATGCATTCCACAACCTAGGTGCCACAGCCTAAAAAGAACGGTCCCCTCTAGTCTTAAAATGTGTACGAGGAACAATAAGAAATCTCTGACCTGTTGATCTAAGACTACGAGAGGACGTGCACAGCTGTATCAGGTCAGAGATGTAAGGGGGCGCTTCTCCTTGTAGGGCTCTAAAAGTAAGGACCAACATTTTAAAATGCATTCTAAATTGCACTGGTAACCAGTGTGATGTGTGCCCTTTTTTCTAGTGTGTGTTAATAGCCTCGCCGTAGTAAAAGAACTAACCATGTATATAGTGTAGTAGTACTAACGTGTATATAGTGTAGCAGAAATACTAACATGTATATAGTGTAGTAGAAGTACTAACATGTATTTGCTGTAGTAGAAGTACTAGTCTATCTACTAGTTAACATGTAGTAGCAGCACGTTTGCTGTAGTAGTACCGTGTTTAAGTTACTAACCACTTTAAGTGTTTTGCTGCGTTAATCCCCATCTGCGTTCCTAGCAGTGTCTTGATGCACATTGCTCCGCCAGACCCTTGTGTAACCCGTGTGACCCAGGTGCTGCTACAGCTCCCATGGAGCCTACGCCCAGAGCAAGCTCTCCCTGGTGCTGTTCACCTACCGCCTGCAGGACCAGCTGACCAACGGGGGCTTCCCTGTTGTGGCCAACGCCGTGGACCCTGGCATGGTGGACACGGGTCTGTACGACAACCTCTGCAGCCTCGCCCAGCTCATCAAGAGGCCGGTAGCCAGAATGCTGTTCAGGGTATGCACTGTTTTCTTTATTTGGATTGTCCATTCGATATTCATCTGTTCCAGTCTCTGCATAATCCCCTAACGCCCATTTGCCATTTACCGTCCTCAAAATATGTAGTCTAGATGACGCGGTTAGTCCTCAATCCCAGTTCTAGTTCCATTTCTGTATACCCTTCATAATGCTTTAAATCAATATGTAATTTTAATTAACAGTTCAATTCAACAATACAATTCCATTTTAAGTTGCGCTACTTTACTGTCATTTATAAATGCAAATTTAATCATTATAATGAAGTGTCACATTCTTCCTTCTGGTCATCTCTTAAGACACCAGCAGAGGGCGCAACCACGGCGATCTACGCTGCGTCCGCGTCCCAGATGGAGGGCGTGGGCGGCTGTTACTTGTACAACGGGCACAAGGTGCGGTCAGCTGACTTGACGTACGACCCGGAGCTGCAGGACAGGCTGTGGCGACGCAGCTGTGTTCTGGTGGGTCTCCTGGACGCCTGAGGGGAGGGGTCCCCTCCCCGACATGGGCTCCACCATTGGTTGGACCCACTCTGCCCATTTATTACCGAAGTTGAACTTCAACGTTTTTCATTCGAATGGACAGATGGTGTATATGTACCACCATCTACAGGATTGCTGGAGATTCCAGCAGTTATTGATCATTATACCTCGTTATCTCCAACAGTGTTTCTAACTAATGTTGGACTTCGATGTCTTTCGGGAAAGAAACCTTTAGAGTCGTATGTACCACCCTACAACCACGATGTCCATCTTCCATCTCTTAGGGTTGGAGGTCCGGGTTGTATGGGGATAGATAACGGCCCTTGACCAAAGGATGGAATCTGAGGGAAGAGCTATTTGGCGTGAGCCCCTCCCCCAACCGCACAGTATTGCATTGACAATGGGGATTCCAGCAGTTGTTTTGCCTTGCAAGTTCCATCTGTCACAGCCTCTCAAATACCCATTATTACATAAATAACTATAAAAAATAGGCAGGGAAAGGGGAAAACAAATCTAGCTGTCTTGCCTCACTGCCAAGCCCTTTATTGAATATTACATATTAAATGTATCTCAAATAATTTAGCAAAATAAGCACAGTTTTCATGCAGTAGGTGTTAAATATTTTAATTGCTAATAAATTAAGTTTTCAACAAGATACACAAGATTTCTTTGGTCAAAAAGTAAAACAATTGCATAAATATAAATACCAGGATAGACATTACACACTGAAATGCCTCAAAATCTGTAATCATACATCAAAGAATCCATCAGTTTCATGACTTTAGACAGACTTAAGTTTAGTTTAATTGCACTGGACTCAATCAAGATCAAGATACATATTCAGTTTAAAACACACGTTTTACTGAAATCCTAAAGATATTTGTATGATTTGTTTGTTAATAAAATAAATGAATGAATTACCTGTGCCACTTTCTTAAAATACATGTTTGCCATTGCTTTTATATCACATCAGCAAACCATTTCCAGATATATACTGTATATATAATTTTATATAGATGTGTAATCTTTATAATTTATTTAAAGTTCTTGATATACTTTTAAAATGTAATGTTGCAGAAATCAAATATATCATGGCACTGCAACATACGTTTTGTAGAAATAATAACACTACATGATTAAACAGTGTACAGACGTCTCTTGGTAAAATATCATGACATCATAGTGTCAACAAATCGATCTGATATATATGATTGCTTTACGTAAGGGAGTGTTCTAATATATGAGGGAGCACATTACATCGACATCCACTTTCCAGTACTAGAAATTCTAGACGAGTAGTAACGAGACAGATGTATTCAAATGGTTGACTGGGTGAAGGTAGATGAAAAGCAGCTAAATATACGCAAGTAAAAATTCCTTTGAGCAGCAACATAGTTTTTGATTAACGTACGAGGCTAAATACCTGCTAGTTAAATACCTAAATATGAACTCACAGACAGACAATTCAGTTGGTCGACAATTGTCTTCGTAAAATAGAATTATTACACTTAATCGCTGATATATCACGAGACAAAAACATACAGCACATTGAAAAAGACTAGGAAATGATTTGACCTCAATTGCACTTGGACGCATCGTCTTATTAAGCAGACAACGTAGATTGTATACTATAAAGAAATGCACATTAGTTCAACATTGACATCAAGACAGAAAAGAGACACATGTATATTTGTCAAGTCTCTTTGTCTTTCAAAACACAGCTATGTATAATTATTGGCCAGCCGAAGCTAAATGAATTGATTTATAATCTATCATTTGTGGACACCTTCACTGGATGGTACAATAGCAACTGTTTCGTGACGTGAAAGGCTACCAGAGTACGACACCATTGCTAGAAGCCACAATAAGATGTTTTTATGTGTTTATGCCATCTGATGATGCAGTTAAAATGCTAAATGTTGTTTCTGAATGAACATCTATTTTTCTCAGTGGCCACAACTAGTAACTAGTATTCCACTATTATTAAGACTGGAAATATTCTGCATTCGATATGTGTCATGTAGTCTTGCAGAGCATGTTAAGACCCGCCTACTTGACATGTATTTTGATTGACATAATGCACATAACTGCGTGCTAATGGACTGAATGGAGTCTGAGACCTGGTGTCATGTAAACAGGTTATTCTGTTTACATGACATACTGTCACACATACTGTTATAGGTTGTTTGTATATTCCGAATTGGGCCTTTTTCTTATAAATTAATATTAATAATTTTATTATTTAAGACACATGGGATTTTGTAATAATATTGTTTTTAGGAGCATGTATTCAGCGAATTATGAGAGTCTCGTGGTTTTTACTGCATTTTTACGGGTCTCTTGCCTGTTTATGGTAATATGTGATCAGAAAACCTAAACAACCTATGTTATGTTGCAAATAAACATAATAGTATAATCGTGCCATATTTTGTAGCAATACTGAAATTTGAAAAAGTAAGGAAGGCCCTCTGCAGGACGAGTGGGCCTGAATTATTTCAAACGAAGGCCTGCGTCATCGAGGGTGTTCTTTTTTGGTACGTAAACACCGAACATCATAAACCGAACATGTAAATGTAAACAGACATGTAATCAGCTTAGTAGGAATACGGCCCAAGACCAGGAGTATTGCGTGCGTGTAACCTTGGCCAGCGTCCCCCCCGTGTGGGCGTGTCCCTGTGTACCTTGAGGGGCCGCGCCCTCAGACGTGGGACTCGTCCAGGTCCAGGTCGACGGGCGACAGCGGCAGAGGGGAGCGGCGTGGCGAGCGGTGGGCCGACAGCGATGCCGGCGGCGGGGCAAGGAGCGGGGCGAGCAGCGGGTTCTCCGTGCCGCCGTCTTCCTCGTCCTCAGTGCCGGCAGCGACCCTCCGCGGGGCGTGGCCCCCACGGGGCAGCAGGGCCGCTGTGTCCTCTTCGTCCCCGGGGCTCTCCCCGACCCGGGACGGCGGGGCGGGTCCACGGTGGTGGTGGTGGTGGGGCGGGGGAGGGAGGATGGGTGCGGGGGAAGGCGGGGGAAGGGGAGGAGCTGGAGGAGGCCCGGGGGCCGGCGCCGCCCCCAGCACGGGAAGGGGCGGGGGCAGCGGAGAGGAGGTCCGGGACAGGGGGATGGGCGAGGAGGTGCGGGAGGGGGGCGTCGGGGTGGAAGGGCGCGAGAAGGAGGGCGGCGGGGAGAGGCTGCTGCGCAGTACCCACTGCTCCCGCTTCTCTTTACTGCCCGCCGCCGCCTGGGAGGAGGGGCAGAGAGGGAGGCAGGGCTCACGTTGACGCGCCAAGGCCGTGCGTGCACGTATAGCATTAGCACGTAGGGCATTAGCATGTACATCATTAGCATGTACATCATTAGCACATATAGCATTAGCATGTACAGCATTAGCACATATAGCATTAGCATGGTTATCATCATAAGCATGCACACGTATAGCTTCAGCACCACAGGCCTCTTTCACATGCGAAGGATAGTTTCCAAAGTGCATCTCAATTTCCCGTTTCATCCTGCTCACGGTCCTTACATACGTATTACGGTGTGGGTAATGAGTGCTGCAGACATAGGTACTACACAGGTACTACGCTGCAACATGTTAAACGTTGGCCCCTCATCCCTCCTGTGACGGCCCTGCTTTGTTTTAGCAGGCCTGTGGTCCTTATTGGCTGGATAGGCCCTAATTAATCATTAATGAAGTGCATCTGGGCATGTCACATATATAGAGGTGTGCTGCAGCACACTGTCCGTGACCCTCCTGGCACCACACATGCCCTTTGTTGTTTGGGTTGTATCTTAGGGTGTTTTTCCATTGCATAGTATCAGCTCTACTCAACTCTACTCGCCTCTGCACGGGTCTTTTTCCATTGCAGATAGTACCCACTCAGTTGTACCTGGTCGCCATAGCGACGGCGCTGTTTGAACCACCCCTGCAATAGATCGGTAATCATTAAAAAAAAAAAGTTTTTGTAAAATGTCCTTCGGTAGCCGTGTGCAGCCAACAGTTCATAGACATATTGGTCAAGGTTCACTTGCGTGATTTGCCCTGTCCAGCTCTCAGTAGATGACATTGATTATGCCGTCGACAACCTGGAACAATCTGCACTTCCTCAGTTGATCACGCCGTGATTTAGCGTTTTGCCATTTAATAAAAGGTGAATAAATATCGGCTGCTAAGAGTAGTTGCCGTATGAATGCCCGTGTTGCGCAATGACAAAGTGACGATTTAATCCAATCAGTAGTATTCATTGTTACGTCACATTTTGGTATCGCCTCAGCTCGCTTGGAACCTCGACAAAGCAGGTACTAGAAAAAGTACCTGGTACCAGGTACTATCCCAACTTTTGCAGAATTGAAAAGCAAAAAAGGCGAGGCGAGTTGAGCTGATACTATGCAATGGAAAAGCTCCTAAAGCAAGTAGAGGCGAGGCGAGCTGGTACCAGCAATGGAAAAGCGCCGTTAGCTTGGTTAGCATGCAACATGCACCACATACAGTATATACATATATTCAGTGCATACACCTACATATATTCACACCTTATTCTGCTATTCTGTTAGTTAGTTTAGTGTTTGTTTAGTTGAGTTTGGTTAATAAGTCCTCCAAATTTCAATGATCAATTTCTTCTTGAGGTCCTCGTCTGCTGGAAAGCAATAGAAACTAAGATATGGCTTTCTGCTAGGATTGACACTTAAAGGTACGCAACAATCATAGAATCTATGAGCCCTACTCTTCGTTTGCAGCATTTTCAATACGTATACAATTCGACCGGAAGCATGGAAGCCATTCAGCTCGCTGAAGTGGAAGTCGTACACCAGAAATGTGAAAAAGGCCTATTTGCATGTACGGCATTAGCATGCATTAGCATGTATTGCAGTAGCATGCATAAACAGCATTAGCATATATAGCATTAGTGGCAGTATTATGTATTGCGTCAACATGCATTAGCATGTATTGCAGTAGCATGTATAAACAGCATTAGCATCTATAGCATTAGCGGCAGTATTATGTATTGCGTCAACATGCATTAGCATGTATAGCGGTGGCATGCATCACAGTAGTAGCATTAGCTTAGTTATAGCATCAGCATCGGCGATACCTGGTTGAGGCCCTGCAGGTCGGCTGGCGAGGGCGAAGGAGAGGGGGACACTTCCACGGTGGGCGACTTGGACGGGGCCGGGCTGCTCCTGCTGCTCTCAGGGGGCTGCGGCTCTGTGGCAGACCCCTGCGGCCCCTGGTTCTCCGTGAAGGTGACCGACCTCTTTTGGTCGGCGTGCGCTGTGGACACACGCACACACACACGCACGCAAACGCGCACACACACAAACACACACTTGTGCGTTCGGCAAGAGAAAACAAGGGCCCTTCCTAGTGACTCGCCAACACATTTCGTGGCGGGGGCGGGGGCGGGGGCGGGGGGAGAAATGCAAGACAGACAGACATGCGGGAGATACGTTCAATCAAGGGTGAGCTTTGAGCAGACGGAGTGGGTGGGGCCATCATGGGGAAGGTTGGGGTGGGGTGAAGCTATGGGGTTGGTATGTGTGTGTGTTGGGGTTGGGGGCGACGTCTCACCTTCAAAGTCCACTAAAGTTTCTTTATTTGGAGACAAGGAATGAGACAAAGTGAGAGCAGTCAGTCGGGTGAACAGGGACAGGCTGACAATGGGGCGGAGTGTGTGGCGAAAAATAAACACAAACAACCGTAATTAGCTGTACACCAGCAGGGGGCGGTAAACCCTCAGACAGGTCATAGCTAACAACCTCCTTGTGCACAACAGAGCCATGTAGAAGAGAGCCGGGTCAACTCAGTTCACTTCAATGGACCCACAGCAATGCCATGTCGTGGAACCGCATTACTTTTCCAGAAGTTAGCCGCAAATACTAGACACCCCTTATAGAATATGTTGTAAAAGTAAATCGATGCATTTATTGACTACTAAACTACTTACAAAAAGTAAGGACATTTGTGGGATAAGCTTGGGCGTGCTGTTTAATAGAATAGAATAGAATAGAATCATACTTTATTAATCCCCTTTAGGAGAAATTCATTCTCTGCATTTAACCCATCCCCGAAGGGAGCAGTGGGCAGCCACTCGTGCAGCGCCCGGGGACCGACTCCAGATTGATGCCAGAATGACCAACCCAACCAAATGAAAGAATGGGATGCCATCCCACAGCAGTGTGTGACCACCAGGCTGGTGACCAGCATAAGAGGAGGTGCCAGGCTGTTGTGCCTGTGTATGGTTCTTCTACACGCTCCTGTTTGTTAAATGCATACATTGTTAAATTGCCAATATGTCTTGTTTCTTAGGCAAATCTTTTATGGGCGCAACCCACACAAACCCTTATCCCACAAATGCATGTTCATTACAAATGTGGCACCATTTGTGGGGCCAGGATGGTCTAGTGGTCTGGGTGTTGGGCTCCCAGTAAGCGGTCGTGGGTTTGACCCCCGGTTTTGACCTACATGTAAGCAACACTGAGGTAAATACACCGCTTGTGTATATATATATATATATATATATCTTCTATTGCCAAGAAGCATTGTTACAACAAAGAAATAATCTATCAAATATTTTCCTTCCTTTTTGTGTTTAATTACAAAAAGTGGCAGTTATGTATCTGTATTTATCAGAACATATTGCCCGGCAAGCATTGTTGCATCTACATGAATTACATGACCTTTGAGAATTTTGAACTTCCATTAGCACGACTCTCTCTTCTCTATGGCTCTGGTGCATACTAATAAACAACGGTGAACACATTCTGTTAAAGACCATAAATCTAGAAATGTTTATATAATGTTTCCCAATTTAGTTGTGTATTTTAAAACTTTACTATTTGGATCTCACAATTTACCAATAATCATACAACCTAATTTTATGAAATACCAATGGTGTAAACAATATCCCCCCAAAACATATCTAAGAAGTCTATTATTCATGAGGATGAGAAACTATCTCTTTAGTGTTTGCTTAGGAGGGCTATAGCCTTGCGATAACATCCTGATCTAGCAAGGTAGTTTGACATCGCTGAGTTGAGTATAACTCTGAAACCTATCAACTCAAAAGCTGTTGTTAAAATCAAATGTTCTGTTTGGACTACCTACCTTTATCTCACCAAAACACTGTTTAAAATCACACACACACACGCACACACACACACACACACACACACACACACACACACACACAGGATGTGCTGTTACCGAGTGGCTTGGTCTTAGGCTGGATGCTTCGGCGTGTCGTGGAGAGACGAGCTCCCGATCGACTGCGCAGCTCATTCTTTGGAATGGACAGCAGGGGGCGCCTCAGCTACACAGGAATGATTGAGGCCAATAACAGGTCAATATTACCATCTTTAACAGGTCAATATTACCATCTATAACAGGGCATTATTACTATCTATAACAGGTCAATATTACCATCTATAACAGGGCATTATTACATCTATAACAGGTCAATATTACCATCTTTAACAGGTCAATATTACCATCTATAACAGGGCATTATTACAATCTATAACAGGTCAATATTACCATATATAACAGGTCAATATTACCATCTATAACAGGGCATTATTACCATCTATAACAGTCGTCTAAAGGGCAAAACATTTACTTTATATTGTGACAAAGTTTCAGAATCATTTAAGTTTTTGAGAAAAATGCTTTTAAGCAATTTTTCTCAAAAAAAAAAAAAAAATCGATACAGCATAGTATCGCAATATTTTCCATGGCAATTTCATTATATAACCCGTGGCATAAGTATCGTGATAATATCGCATCGTGGCATAAGTATCGTGATAATATCGTATCACGGCATAAGT
>JAODLL010002587.1:0-12287 GCA_026546735.1 Forbesichthys agassizii | reverse complement strand
CAGCGTAATTGGCTAAGGACATGAATAAAAGGGAAATCAGTGGACTGAACGTTCTGAATGTTCAATAAGCTTTTTCATTGAACAACCAGTTTCCTCGAAAACATGAAAAGGTTCTTGAACTACTTTTAATGCCGTCTGCTCTGTTTAAGTATTTCTTAGTGTCGTGTAGAAAAGACCTGCATATTTACCTCGGTGTTTTATCTATTTGTTAGTGTGAATATCACTATTTAATACCATTACATAATGTTGGGTTTATTACATCTTTCCACCTTAATTGTATGCCATCTATTTCTGATATGAAATACATTCTGAAAACGATGTTGACACAGCTATTACGGACATATCCTTCAATTGGAACATTGCGCTATGCCCTGACAGAAGTGGTTAATCTGTAGCCTACTGTTGAAACACAACAATCTAATAAAGTAAAACACAAATAATGGCTTTGTTGTTTTTAGTCATGTGAGTGTTGTTTAACCCACGTCTTATAAACAGCTTAACTTCTCCCTGTTGTAACTGCTGTTCAGTCCAGCTGTTCGCGTTCATTGAACTTTTAGCAAACGTCCCACCATCCTGAACACAGGACAGGTTTGGTCAGTGGTTGCTCTAGTCGGCAGGTGAGGTCTCGGTCCCACGTGACATGCTCCATCGTGGCCAACAGTCTACTTGAGAAAGTTTGACATTGGCCCAATCTCAATGTCCACCCTAAGCCCTCAAGCCCTGAACTCTCACAAACTTTAATGACGATCTTATAACATAAAAAAATTAAAAGATAAAATACAATTTAAATAATTGCAATTTACATTCAGTCGTCTGAGGTAATCTTAAACAAAGTAGTATAGCGATTTACAAGCAATTCCCTCCCCCCCTATTAGTTTTAATTAGTTTATTAGTGTATTTATTTCCCAAAGAAAATGTTGTAAACATGGAGAGGATTTTGCACATCTTTGTTTGTGAATGTAGAACTTTGCTATAAGAATCATAAAATGTATCACAAATCTAAAATTGAGATAATTGTAATGAAATTATACTATAATATCCTTTAAAGTAAATTAGCTATTTTTATTTTAAAGGTTAACAATGTAAGTAGACAGATCTTTCCAAAATTATTAAACCAATGCACAATAAAAAAATAGAGGTATTAATGTTTCCATAGCAAAATTGACGGACGAGCGCCCGCTGACCATGTCCCGCAGAAGCAGTATGTGCTTTGATACAGTACTAAACATAAGGTCTATATCTCTTTGGCGCCACCTCGTGGAATAATTATTACATTGCTGACTATTGTAAGTGAACGCGTGAGTTTTGTTTAACCCGGAAATACTATTGTTTGTATCTGTATGCAAAAAAGAAGAGAATTTTCCACTTCATCGCTTTCTCTAAATTAAACATTTTAGTCTATCAGTAGATTAAATTTGGTAACTACGAGCATTACGCTACTCTCCAACAGTGGCCTGTTTCTGATTATGTAACGTGTTATGCAATGTAAAGTGACTGACAGTGACAGCGTGAATTGTGGCTGCTAAACCTCTGCTAGTCTGCTCGGGCTAATCAGTCAGATACGGCAGTCTCTCATGATCACTCAAGGTACAGATCTTAAAGGCATTTGTACCTAACAGATTTGTTGTTTTATTTAGTTGGTCCCATTCTTGCTTGTTATAATGGCTTTGGTAACGGCGACCAGAAGACTGCTTCACTTAACGTTACCCGGACTGAAAAGTTCGCAACGGGCAGCAGCTGTCATTTCAGCCCGCAACACAGCCTCCTCGCCGGGATGTCTACTGTCACTACCAAGTCCGAAGAACAGCTTCGCCTGCGTCCGCCAGATGGAATTTTCAACATGCACACAGCATCTCAGGTCAGTAAAGAAACAGCTATCGGCAGTTTTTGCTTTAATCCTTTTTGAACAATGCTGTTTAAATTATATTATTGTTCGGCACAGCTTTTGCGCTATATCGTAGCCTATTACCAGAATGGAACTTGAACAACTTTCCCCATTGGACGTGTTTTATGTTTTGAGCCGTGCATGTTAACAGATTCACTGTTTTTTGGCAAACGTGTAAACGGTCTGTTAGTTGTTTTAAGATGACATCTCAAAGGGAGCTTTGCGGGGCCATGAATTGAGGACTTGTACTCACCAAGGCCAGAACAATCTATCTAGTTTGATAGTATTTATCCAAATACAAGGTTTTCCCCAACGCCAAGCTTGACGAGGCTATGTAGCAGATAAGATTGTGCAACAAATCTGTTTTGAGTTGAAGGTTTTTGTTAGACTAGGCTGGCCTTAACCAGCCTGACATCCATCACACATCACAAGAAGTTACTGTAGTTCTGGCACTGTGTCTTGTCCACAATGTCCCTATAGCAGGGTCTGCAACCTGCAGCTCCTATGCAGCTCAGGAGCCCTTGTACAGTGGCTCTCTGTGGATTGACAAACATTATAGAACTTAATCTAGGTTTTTAAAAGGGGGGCTTCCACACACACACAAGAGCACACACACACACACAACATTGCCATCTATCTGTATGTCTACATGCAAACTATGTTTCAATTGATTAGTAGTTGGACAGCCCATACAAACTGCTGCCAGTGAAGGCAATACAGTAGCAGCTCTACTGTAAACTGTGCGCACACCTCAAGCACTCGATTGGCTTCCAATCTGAAATTGACCAGATATCACACCAAAACCTTCTGGCTAAGCCATTTGTCATCTAATGACAAATTAATTGATTGATTGTTTTGCCGTGATGACAAATCATTATGGAAAAGCTAATGTTTGGCCTTTCAATCACTTATCCAACTGTGCCATCATATTACACAGGATTCACGGGCTGTTCTACTAATCAATTTACATCCTAATCTTTGTTTCCCTTTCATATTAAAGCAATCATATCTTCTAAGGCAGGGGTAGGGAACCCTGGTCCTGGAGAGCCGCAGCCCTGCATGTTTTAGATGCCTCCCTGCTCCAACACACCTGATTCTAATGAATGGGTCGTTATCAGGCTTTTAACACACACACTTCTAACTTTGTTCATTATAATCAGGTGTCTTGGAGCAGGGAGACATCTAAAACATGCAGGGCTGCGGCTCTACAGGACCAGGGTTCCCTACCCCTGTTCTAAGGTGTTCATAATCAAAATGAATCTAGTGTTTTTAATTTATTTTTATTATTATTTGTAATATTATTATTATTATTATTATTATTATTATTATTATTATTATTGGGCTCTTTATTAAGTAAATTAGCTGAAAATATGTCGTTATCACGAGAGAACAGCATATCCTTTTCTAGTGATAACGACATCATTCATTTGTTATCACCGGAAACAGTGCATCATTTTCTTGCGATATCAAATTCTTATCACGAAAAAAAGGAGTCAAAATAAAATGTAAATTAATGGCACTTTAGGTCTTCTAAATAATAATAAATCTGCTGCGTGTAAACTAACATGTTAGTGGAATATTGATTTTAAGCAAACATGTAAACACCTTAGTAGGAATATTGTCATTTTTGGGAATAAGGGCAATATTTTCTATAAACGAGTCAAATGCTTTGCGATCTGCTATCTGCTCTGGTTTATTTGTTATCTTGGCGTTTGGTCGTCTGTAAAAACTGACATTAAAACACGTTTGTGTGTACACTTTAGTTTACAGTAGGCTTAACGATATTTTCCCTTGATCCAAACAATGTTAGGTTATTACAGGAGTGCTGTGAATACTTGTTTTAAGTTAAGTGAACTGCCATGTCTAGCCCAAACTGATACTGCGACAGATATTCAAGCCTGTGCATGTGTTTGTAGCCTCCTTGCTAGTGCGCCTGCCTCTCAACGCCGGAGAGCCGGGTTCGACTCCCAGGTGTCACTGCCTGGTTTCAATAGCAATTGACGCTCATGGTGGTGATGTTAGAATAGGCTAATGGCATCGCTGTTACTGTCTCTAAACTGTATAGAACCAAGTGATTGTTTGTTTTACTGCTTTTCTATAGGTTGTTGTGTTTCAGCAGTACATATTACATCAGCACAAGATGTAGGCATCACACTAAACCTGCTCCACTTGCTAGGAAGGATATGTTTACAATGGTTGTGTCAACATATTCAGATAGATTCATATCTGAATGAGACGGCATGCATTAAACATGAAATAAGTTGTATTGAAAGCGACGCTTGATAGGCTACTGGTACTTGTAGTGACGACGACAAATACAAAACCTTAACATGTTTCACATACGCGGTGATATGATTATAATACATGTCATCACGCCCTTTAAACGCAGCAAACGTCTTTGAAAGTAGTTCAAGAAGGTTGCAAATGTTTTCGAGGGAATGTGCTCAGTAAAAATGTATTTGAACATAGCAAACGTTCAGTCCACTGTTCATGCACATACACAGATAAAACAGGTTTGTCAATGTGCATCCCAATGGCAGATCAACTTTTGTAGTTGTTGATTTTTAAAACAGGGTTCTTTTTGTAGATAGCTCTTGTTGCAACTCGTATTAAAGCTACAGTGTCATTTAAGGAACTTTGTGTCCCTTGGCCTTCACTTGAGTGACAAGAGACATGGACTTCATCCCAGAGACACAGCCACAGTGTTGCACGCATGCTCCATGCAAACATGAACTTTGCTCTGCCAGATGACCTCTAGATGACTGTGGAAGTCCGTGCCACCACAAACCCTGTACAACTTTGACCCAAACCTGACCTGTCTCTTCTAATCATGCTGGTTAGCTTGTATATTAGTCACTATATAGTCTGTCAAAAATGACCTGCGCTGCCAAGAATTATATAACTGTAGTTGCATGTTATTGTACACCTTTTAAATGTAATCGTAAGTGTTGGATTGTGGCCTGCTTACTCAGACCTGACTCAAGTGAATCGGGAGCGACAAACGTCTAACTAGAAATAATAGCCTGCACCTATATTATATTGTACTTTATATATATATATATATATTTTTTTTTACTTAAGTTGTTCATTTGAATTTCTTAAGTTTTGATTATCTAGATGTGGTTGGTAAATTTGTATCTTACTACGAAACTCAGTTCTTTCTAGATTCATTTAGTTGTCATATAGAGTCTGTTCTTCTTAATGCTTAGTTCAAATGAACAGAATCACAGTGTATTCAATTTGTTTTGTCATTCCTTTGCTGAAGATACACGGTGGATCTACTTATCCCCTGATAAACCTTAATCCTTGCACATAAGCTTGTTACTTGTGTTCACCACAATAAAGTCTTACATTTGTTAAATACAGTCTCCTCCAAAAGCATGGGAACAGCAAGGCTAATATCTTATTTTTTGTATTTTTTTTTTTTTGCTAAACACTGAAGACAATAGTTCAAAATCAAAAGATTTACATTAATCCCAAATGTCAGCTCTTATTTGCTAATATTTTCATCTATGTGTTAAACAAGAAGCACCTTTTGCATCAGACCACAAACATTATTTGGTGAGAAAGTATCAAAACGGGAATGAGTCCTTTGGAAAGGTGCATCTGTGTACTGAGTAGGTCTGGCCACCAGAGGGCAGTGTCTGTATAGAACGCACCATTGCTGATCGTTTTGATATTGCTGCCAGATTCTCACAAACCCATAGAAAGCTTTCCATGTCATTGCATTATTTATTGTGTCCTCTAACCTGCCGTATAGGGGGATGGGGGACACTTAAATAACATGTAGATAACTGTGTGTGTGTGTGTGTGTGTGTGTGTGTTTTCAGGTCAGATAACAAGGTGACTATACACTTCATCAATAGAGACGGTGAGAAGATAACCGTGAGGGGCTCTCCTGGAGATTCTCTGCTAGACATCGTCATTGACCAAGACCTAGACTTTGACGGCTTCGGTACGCACGCACTCAATTTGCCTTGACTTGCCATGAGTGTTAAGGCAACATCGCTTATAGACACACACACACACGGACACCTGAACTCTGTCTTTTATTTCACATTTAGGTCAGTGTGTTTCCCCTTAACTTCTCTCGTTCAGCCTCGAGGCATCTCAACCTTAAGTTCTATAGCTGTTTTGTTTCTTTCCTTCACTGCTATTCATTCTTTCTCTCCTTGCTTCCGCTCCAGGTTTTGTGTTCAGCTGTGTTTTGTACAGGCGCCGTAAAACCTAAAGCCGCGTTTGTGTGTCACATGGGAACAAAGACAATAATAGTATTTAGTGTATTTATTCAATGGCAACCCGTATTCTCCATTTGAAAACTCTCTCTTCCCTCCCCCAGGGGCGTGTGAGGGGACACTGGCGTGCTCGACATGCCACCTGATCTTTGACGAGGACGTCTACAAGAGTCTGGGTCCCGTAACGGACGAGGAGATGGACATGTTGGATCTGGCCTATGGACTCACTGATACGTGAGTGCATAGGCCCCATGGTGGCCAATGTGTTATTGCGTCTAATAGTTTTCAATCATTGTTACGCCCACTGACGTTCTACAATATTTGGTTAATTCAACTTTAACCTGCTTTATTATGTCTTTTAGCCTACTGTTACTAACTAGGTTGTTCTTTTCCACACATTTCTAATTAAACTGTGATGAATAATCATATAATAGTCATGAAAATGTCTGAAAACATTTTCCAACAAAGCAGTTGAACTTTACCAAGCCCCGCCTCGTTTTGCATGACCTCCAATAACAATTGAGCATTTTTTAAAAATCTGACAGAACCTTCCGTCAACTGTCTATTTTGCTGTTATAGCTTTCTATGGTGTTTTTGTTGACAAGTGAAAGGGGCATGGCTTGGGAAAGGTAAATTGGTGGTGAGTGAATATTTGAATATTTGTACGTGATCTCATATATATATATATATATATATATATATATTATACATACATACATACATACTTTATGCAATGTGATTATTGGCGAATGAGCGTCCCTCCTTTCCTTCATGTCGTCTATTCTGTCCTCCAGGTCTCGTCTGGGTTGCCAGGTCTGTCTGACCAGGTCCCTGGAGGGTGTGGTGGCTCGTGTTCCAGAGAGCGTAGCAGACATCCGTCAAACTGGGGATGGATCATCTTAACTGGCAACCACAGACCCATGCAGCCAGCATTTGTCATCAGCTGGGGACAGTGTTATCTTGTTTTATTTTTAACTGGCAACCTGTTGACAGACATAATGAAAAAACAAAGAAAGCCCTTCTAATGAAGCAACTCATTATGACATAATTTCCAGAGATTTTGACTGTATATTCTGGACTATAAATCAAACCCCAGAGTTTTAGCCACACTTAAAAATAGTTTTTAAAGTCACGTAGGTCTGCATACATTTCTGGAAAATACATGGCCTTGCAGACTAGTGAATTAAATCTGGAAGCCAGGCTATGTTCTTTAAATGTGCTGATATTGTATTTTGTCTATATGTATACTCCTATTAAGTATTTTATGTAGCCAGGTGATTTCATGTTATTGTACATATCTATTGTATAACCTGCACTTGAGTAGTCATAATGTATCCAATAAAATCACGTTGTGCAACAAATCACATCTGTCTGTAGGTGTCGCGTCGCTGCACTGGCTGTTTGAATGTTTGCAGTATCTGAAAGTGTATTTTCCACTGGTTTACCAACACAAGAAGTCACAATCAGTCCTGAACAGGCCCCAGTAATTGTTTTATTTTAAGATGTATTTGCATATACAGGCATTGCAACTTGGTACAAAGAACCGAGAAATTGTTTAGAAATCCGCAATATTCTATTTAAGCAGCTTGGACACAAACATTTTACCTGTTTTATTATACTAAATTACTTCAACCAGTTCCCCCTTGGGATCAGGTCTTCTCTATGCATTTGGCGACATATGACAGCTCAAATCAGTAAAGGCTTATTTATGTTAAGGAGAGGCAGAAAAGTAAACAATTATATATATTTCTTTTTTTTACATTTACATTTTGAGCATACCTACTGGCAGGCTTAGGTAAGTGCTTATGCTACAGTGTTAAAAACATTCCCTTTAGGATTAAACAGTATGTTAAGACAAGGGGTCTCCTAACATAAAACTTAACTACTGCAAAATGGAATTAGAGAAATGTTGCAATGGCTTGCTAAAATGTCCATGTAACAATACAGGTTATGCTGACACTTTAAAACGTGGCAAATGCCAATAATAATGGTTTCACTGAATTATCAGCCTGAAGCGTTGAATTAAAGGCTTTTGTGCATAGGGCTAAGGAAATATCAGAAATGTAACCAATGAGTTTATTTACTTTTAAGTGTCCTCAATAAGCTTCTAATCGACTATGATATGAAATGATTATCCTAAAGCCATGGTTGTGTGTATTAACTAATATCGACAGGGTAATCTTTATCTAAATAAACTATTTAACTATTTATCTTAAATCCCAAAAACCTAAGATGCATTTTCCCAGTAAAGCAACTGACTGACTACAGACTAATACATATTTAACGTTTAATTTAAGTTAATGTTACACATAGGACTCCTCAGTAAACAAGCGCTGGTCTATGTTGGTTTCGACTTCATCGCGGTGTTGCTGGAGCCATTCTCTGTGGCGCTCAACCACTGCCAACGCCACCTGCTGGGCACCCTGGGGTTTATCGTGGGGGTGTGACAGAAAGTAGTCCCTGACCGCCTTGGTGGCGCAGGGAGACAGGCAGAACCGGGTACCGGCGCTCTGCCCTCTCTGTTCATCCACCTCAGGGGCCGTGAATCCCGGGTCGGCAGGCTGCTTCGGCAGGTCGGCCTGGCTGGAGAGTTTCTCCAGGTGGAGGAGGAGGGCGGAGGCCCGGTCCACAGCCACCAGGCCGGGCTCTGAGGCCCGGCGCAGGTTCGGCCCGCTGTCCCACGTAGCCTCCACGGTCAGGGAGTTGGACTTGTGTCTCCGGAAGAGGGACAGAGCGGGGCCACGCCTCCTGCGGACAGCACCCTGCGGAGGAGGTGCCTTGGGAGGGACCTTGGCCGCCTCCGCGTCGCCTCGCGCTGGGCCGGGGGTGTGGGGAGGCAGGCTGGAGGAGGAGCTGTGCTTGGCTGCCGGGGGGAGTCCGGTGGAGACAAGGGCTGTCGTCCTCTCGCCTCCTTCCCTTGTGGTGCTGCTGGCGCTCTGGGGGTTGGTCAGCTGCTCACAGAGCAGTTTATTGGCGACCTGTGACAGAGAGAGAACCGGCCAGCTGGGTATTTTGCAAGAGGTAATGTGCATATTGACTATCATTTAAACCAGCGTTAATGAGGACCTACTTTGCCTTACTCTTCTGTTCTCTATTGGTCAAGCGGTGTTGTCTCTAAGTAAAGATGAACGTCTAAGTTTTGGTGAGCAGGAAAGGGGCGTAGCTGGTAAGCTTGTAATGTGTCCGAGTAGCCACTGAACTTCCCAATCAGCATTGTGTTGATAGCTATACGGGCGTGGTGGATAGTACCTGCCGTTTACAAACAGTTTCAATGTACGGCTCCCCAGATGGACTTGTGACAACAATTCACCTGGCATGTCAAATTAGTTATAAGCCCAACCCCCCGCCCATTTTTTATTAATTCATGAATATTAACAAGGCAATAATCTAAAATGGGAGGTTGGGTGTTCCAACACGGTTTTGTCTGTTTCCGAGCCTCAGACCTAGCGTTGGAGGTCGTGGGTTATTGAGTGTCTCATATTGAACAATTTACATGTTACATGTGTCACGCCCTGCGAACCTCCCATTATTGATTACTACATCATTAATATTCTTAAATTGGGTGGTATGACGGCCTTTAACAGCCAAGTGGTCCATGACAGGTTGTTTGCTTTATATAGCATTGTAATAGCACATTACTGAGTGGTGGCGGTTGAAGTGTTTTTCAGTGGTAATCGGTAAAAATAATATTTGGGGTAAACGCAATTACTTCATGTGCTTACTGTTGCCTTTTGGAACAAATGCTATTATAGTAAACTTATTTAAACCTTTAGAGCCTTGTAGTCTTCTTCTTTGTTGTCTTGTTGTGTAAAGGAAAGCCTTCTGGCTTTCTTCAGCCAGGAGTTTGGGTGGAGGCCCCTGCTACTGCCCTTCATAGCCCACCAGCACAGAGGCTCATTGGGCGGGGAGTCTTCTGGGCAAGGCCCTACTTCTGGGCCTCTGTCAGAGGCTACGGCAGAGAGGCAGGCCGGTAGGAGGGCTTTGGCGGGCCGGAGCACCCGCCCGTCGCTCCTTGTTCGCTCGCGGCATCGGGGGCCGTCCAGAGAAGAGCAGGTGGGGGCCGAGGAGGTGCCGGCAGAGGAAAGGCTGGAAGAGCTCATTTCAGGCGTCTTGCCAAGGCCATTGTCCCCGTCCTCCCCGGCGAGCCGGTTGCCGCTCCCAGAAACGCACACCTGAAACTTGCCAGTGTACGCAATCGCCGGCTCCGAGCGTCTCCGCTGCCTGCAGCGCCCCTCTGTGGTCGGGGGCTCCGGGCTGGGAGAGGTGGCCTGCCCGGGACGGCTCCCTCCCAGGCAGCGTGTGTCCGCGTCGGCCTCCGGGTCGTAGTCGCTCAGCGTCAGGATGGATTCCAGGCTGCCCTGCAGCGCTTTAACTCCGAGGCGCCCCTTTGTGATACAGAGTGATGGCGATCCGCTGCTGCTGCAGTCGTCCAGCTCGTTCTCTAAGCTGTCGTACGACGAGTCCGTCAGCGGGTACGGCCATGTATCTGGTGGACACACGTTATAAAAAACACTGCAGATGCCATACTTATCCATACACTAGACGTTCCTTTCTCACTTATATCTTGAAGTGGTAGCCTATAACAAGCAAGACTGAGCTCACTCAATTGGGCTTATGCATGCGTGTGCGTGTGTGTGTGTGTTAGGAACTGGTGCCGGGTACATAGTGGACCTGATGCTGTGTCCTCGGAGCTGTGCGTTTGAGGGAGCCCTCCGAACAAAGAAGTGGGGTCCTTGCCGAGAATCTGCTGACAATGGTCTATCAGAAATCTCACCAACTCACACACCTGGAGATAACGGACGCGGGGGTGGGTGGGGCAAAGAAAGTATGTATGTAAGTATGTATCTGATTAACCAAGGGTTCTGTCTGGATAATGACTTATTAAGCATATAAAGTACACACTAACATTAAAAGGTACAGTCAGCTATTGCAAGCTAATTGCAAGCTAATACACTTTTTGTCTAATTCACTAAATAGCTCCTCACATTTTGCTAGCTTACCGTTCTCTGTGCGTGTTGACAAAAAGAATCTGACACTTCTACACAGCCCTGGCTCCATAAATAGGAACATAAGCAAAGTGGCACCGCTCACAACAACAAAGCCGCAGTACTTCGCTTTGCTTCACAATGTGTTTCAATGTGTGAGGTGGCGCTGCGGAGGGATATTGTTTTGCTTTGAGCTCGAAGTTAGCAAGCGAGAATAACTGATCCTACCTTTAAAGGTACTGTGTATTCTATAGAAGTGAGTTCAGCACTCCTGGACCCCTCTCCAACTGTATATTCTGTCACAAACAGAGAGCCCAGTAAGGAGTAAGGCTATCTTACCTCTGTGACCCCAGCCTAACGTCTCACCTTCTTAGTTCCCTGTCCTTCCACCTCAGGACTACAAGGTCCAGGGGGCCACAGCATGCTTGGAGCGATGCACACTGACAGGTTAAAGCTGGTCATCTGGTTGTTACGTGAGTTGCCTTGGATACCGCGCAGCAAAGCGATCAGGTACTGCAGCAAAAGAGCGTTCTCTTTAGGCAGCCGGCCAATGAGCCTGCGCGAAAGAAAGAGGGTGTGTCAAGCTCTGATTTAGCCATGCTCATTATACAGTACGGTGTCAAGTATAATTTACATTCAAAGAACTGAAACGTCATTGGACCGAACAAAATTGTCATTCAGTTAAATTACATGTTCACTTAAAGTGTAACTGCACTCTAAAATGTGTTTTTCTCTTTTGCTCAAGAGTGTCAAGCTGTCCAAACTGATACTCGCTGCAAAATCAAGCTAAAGCTCTTGAGATCAGGATGGTCTCACGGGTCTAATGTTCACTATGCGTAGCAAACATTTGGTCTACATTTGGTCTACTGAAAGACTTTGTGGTCATTTTTTCCCTTAGACACAATAGCAACATTTCTGAAGTCAGCAAACGGAATATAGTGGAAAGAACCAATCATAAAGAAGACTCACATTTCATCTAATATCTGTACGTTTGTGTGTGTGTGTGTGTGTGAGACCTCTGGACGTCCTGTATTTGACCTTCCTCCTCATCCTCGTCCTCCAAGACGTCCAACCACTCCTCATACATGTCAGAGCACAGCAGGCTGCCAGGAACGCTACGCAGGAAGTCCTACACGGTCGGGGGGGGGGGGGGGGGGGGGGGGGGGGGGGGGGGGGGGGGGG
>JAODLL010002586.1:0-12287 GCA_026546735.1 Forbesichthys agassizii | reverse complement strand
TACTTTATCCTCCTGTCTGCCTGTTCTGTTTCTGCGCCTGAGTTTTCCGCCACACCCACACGCGGAGCGTGACAACATGTCTATTACACGAAAGAAATGTAATTAGACATCTATTTAAGCATATGATTTGTGGGCATCCGTGCCTAAAACCATGCTCCATATTTAGTTACATTATTTAGTGTGCTGTTGTCGTGAAGAAAAAAGCTTGGACTTGAGAATTGGAATTAACACTGTCAAGTTGAATGGGAATAAAATGAATTTGGCTTGGAATAAAAGGCTTGTTCATGTTATCTATTCATGGTATATATTTTTATATATTCCAAATATATAATGTTTTTTGGCTGGGAAATATGCATTCTCTCAAAAGAAAAGAAATGAAAACACGATACAGTATACAGTGTCTGATTTCATGGACACCCTTAGAGTAAACTGTAAACACACACCTAAAACCACAGTATTCTCTTTACCTTGGTCTTACATATATACCCCACGTCTCGCACACACACACACACACACACACACACACACACACACACACACACACAGAGCAGTACAGCACTATGGACTATAGGTTTCTTACCAGGTTTTGCTGACACAGCCAGTAGAACTGCTGGAATTTCTGAGACATGAGCAGCTGAGCACTTCCCACTGCACTACGGATTTTACCTAGGACTGAAACACACACACACACACACACACACACATTACTGTACTGTAGTACAGTCCGATCCATTGTGTATAAAACACAACCTCTGTTTCACGCAAAATGTAATGCATACAGCTACAGTACCAGTCCAGCCATATAGACAGTTTTGTTGCATTAAATTACCATTGTGAGCTGTGTTTGGACTATACACTACATAGTGTAGGATGCCAATAGATCACAGGGAGGACTGCTGTGCCCTGCATTTAACCGTTTCATTTAATTTCAATCAACAAAATGTGTGGCTACCTAGCAAACATGTCAAACATAGTCCATAGAGGCATTATCTATGCATCCCGATATTCAAATATGTTGTCTTTCAGCTTGCAGGCCAAGCTCAAGGTTTCCTGCGGGCCGCTTACTTTCTTCAGACAGGTCGTTCTCCTCTGCCTCCGTCTCCATCTCTTTACACCAGCCCTCTATCCTCTTGGTCTCTGTGTGGAGCAGCTGCATGAACCAGCTCCCGTCTCTCCGCAGCGACGGGGACGCCCTGCCCGACTCGCCCGACGATGCCGCGCTCTCCCTGGGCGACGGCGGCTCTAGCGTCCAGGTGGTCTCGCTGGTGTTCTCCCTGGGGCTGGAGGGCTCCGCGGGCGCTCGGTAGTCCTCACGGTAGCTGAACAGGCCCTGGGTGCGCACGGTGCGCACCGCCCCGTACTGCGTTGGCGTGCTGGGCTCCGAGTGGCGCTGGAAGCCTCCGCCAAACTGCAGGCCCTTGTCCTCCATGGTGGGGAAACCCTCCAGTTCTAGGTCTGCTTGCACCCCTGCCGTAACGCTGTTGGAGCGCTTGAACCTGCCCTGCCTGCGTAGCACGCATTGTATCCACACAGCACACACGCTCCACTGTTATTCACAATGTGACTCTATTTCATTCTACAGATAGCGTATGGTGAGCTTTGTGTTAGCAGCATATTCAGAATAAGGTGTTGGTCAAATAGGATGGGACAATACGTAGGAACACAGATGCTGCATATTGCAAGGGCTGTTTAAGGGTAACATCAGGAATAGTACATGCATACAGTACATGGAAACATATTCGTTCTCTTTCACACACACACACACACACACACACGCACGCACACACGCGCACACGCACACACACACACACACACACAATAATGATGGTAAATAATGACAGCAGGGTTATTGTTCATAATTATTGCTGTATTCCCTGTGTGAAAATCAAGATTTTCTAGTGGAGTCACTGTCAAATCCCAGATCCATTATCTCATAATCTCACCCTTTCTTGTCATCCTCCACCTGGATCCCAACAGAATGGTATTCCCGCAAGCCTTTGCTTTCCGATTCGGAGTCTGTGGCCGCTTCCACCTAATGCAAAGAAATGAGACAAACAAAACACCACACTCATTATGTGAACACCAAGTCTCTATAGTGTGTGTGTGTGTGTGTGGAGGGGGTGGGTTATTGGTCTGGGAATGCATGGACCACTTTAACTGCATGGCCTGTCAGAAAGTAAACATTGTATGATTTATGGAGGTTGCACAGGCAACAAAACACAAGACAGGACATTCCTACGGAAGGTTTTCAAACTTTAGTGGAGGTTAATGCAAGGACGCCATAGTGTGTATTGTAATGCACCATCAAATGTGTGCAAACCAGCTTAATGGCATGATGCAGAACCCAGAGACATGATTTAGGTAGAACATGTTTGTTTTTTAATCCTGCAATAATGTTGCAAATGAAATGCACATGCTATGAATCTCATACATTTAAAATGTACTACATAATAATGTATGCTGTATGTACGTACAGTACGTACGTAATCTAGTAAACTGCTCGGTTGTCATATTCCTGTATTTAGTAACCATAGGAACACAGAGTGACACATACTGTAGTGTGACCTTAATGTATATTAACAGACGAATGCATCCTCTCTGTCCAGTTGCTACAAAGCTGTGCTTATGACCCACAAGGCCAGGCATAGAGTGTCCTTGTCAATGCCTGTGGCTCACCCTGCAACATTTCCTGGCTTTCCTAGTCACCCAAGTCGGCACTCAGTACTGGCATTAAGCATCTGCGTATGACCATCTATCCTCTGTGTTTCCACTGTGTCTGCTGGGTAACTTACTCACAGTCATAGTCTTTTTGTCTCTGATAGTCTCCCGCTGTGTAAAGCCAACCTTATGAAATAAGAGAAATACAGAAAATTGGACACAAATGGATCCCAAAGAGGCTACGAGAATGGCTTTTATCATCCACGATGCTAAGTAACCTGAAGACACTCACACACGTTGCACACACAGACACAGACACACGGAATTTCAAAACACCGCCACATTAGCACAGGTGTGGGAACTGTCGCATCAGCAAAATATCCATGAGAGACAACCCCTAAACACCACCTGGTGACTTTTGACAGTCAATATTCCGCTTACGGTTAAAAGCTTTGACTTCCTCTTTGCACAAACTCATTAAGGGTCCAATTAAAACAGTTTCTTTGATAATAAATCAAGTAGCCATCAAAGAGACAACAATTTCTCAAGTGTAAGGCAAACCATCTGCTATACCTAAGTGGTGATTAAGGTTAACAACACTTACATAAATAATCCCTCAGGGGTCAGCGGGAGAGAAGCACTTGTTGCAGGACAATTATCTATTTTCAGATTGGTGAATGTGATATATGCTATATATACACACTGTATACATATGTAATACATGCTATTAGGCGAAGGTCAACTGACGATACTATATAGCGACCAATTATCATCTACCCAGCTGAGCTACAGTACATGCTGCCAACATTCACATATTACACTCCAATTATGATACAATACTGAGAACCCCTGTAAGTAACTAATTACAAAAAAATCCAGTAACTGTAATCCATTACAATTACCAGATAAAATAGTGTAATCAGATTACAGATATTTAAATAAATGTGATCTTGTGACTTCTAGGACTATTTTCAAATTTAAACAGGTTTACTGAAGAATAACGCATAAAACAATCAGACGTTCTCTTATTAATCTTTCATTAACGTCAATCAGTCATTTAAATTATGTCCTACTTTATTCTAATCCCCTGAGCAAACATAAACCTTCACGAAAATAGAAAGATTTGGAGCGCCATCGCAGTAAATTGCTTTGGATGGCAATCCAAACAATGTTTAGGTGTGACGTAATATAAAAGTAATGGAAAGTAATCAGATTATGTTACTAAATTACTAAATTTGGGAGATAGTCATGAAAGGCTGTTCTAGTTAAGATTTCTCCTGACTTGCTGTAACTACATTGTCAATTACCACCAGGAGCATGTGTGGTAAGTTTTATATGCATACAGCACGTGTGTCTAAGGCATATTCATAGGCTAATACATAGACCATATCTGATCGTGACTGCTCTCAAATGACCATAGAAGAAGCAGCTATTTCTACATTGACTCACCTAGTGCATATTTCTGTAGGCCTAGCAGACCTTCCCAATGCCAGCCATTGGTAATCGAAAGTGCTTTATACTTCCTACACATGACTGGATATTATTAGAGAGTGCTAGTACTGTTGCGACCTTCAAAATCAAACATAAAGCCTATTTGTATAATGTGGCATATTATGTTGTTAGTTATATTCAACAGTTAGGTTCTCTGCCTGTATTGCCTGCTTAAATTGTATGCAGTGGGCTCTTTTGAGTGTGTGTGCTTCTGTTCATTCTTCCCTTTTCCCTGAGTATGATGCACAGGGGACATGCTGTCACGATCCTGCACACTGTGTGGATGTGTTGTCAAGGAGAGATGCTGCCATGGTCCTGGACAATGTGTGGATGTGTTGTCAAGGAGAGATGCTGCCATGGTCCTGGACAATGTGTGGATGGCGTTTGTGTCTCCTGTGAAGGGGGTAGTGCACTGTATGCAGACCCAAGGGATGGTTAGCGGACGTGGTTGTGACTTGGACCAGGTCACATCCTCCTATGTCAATAATACTTGACTGACCAATACAATCTTTGTTTCATACAATGTGATAGTTCTTATTTGATAGACTAGATAGATTGATTGTTGCCCTATCGACACCGATTACATCCCAACTGTCCTAGAAAAGTGGATTCCTCCCTCTTGCCAAGATTTCTTCCCTTTTTACATGCCATTTTTTAAGAGTTTTTTTCTTGGAAAAGCAGGTTATAAGGGTGTCATCTGTTTCTACGTGAAACATGGGCTTGATACTGTAATGTGATTAGGGGCTATATAAATAAAATTGACTTGAGTTGACTTTATTGGACATGATATAAAAGCACTATAATTGTAGTCACCCCCCTCCGCACCCCAGCCCCTCCCTCACTGCTCACTTCCTATCTGCGGCATTGTTCCGATCACTTTATCTCATCCCCTCTGTTAAAGAAAACAAAATGTTCTACCTCTCTTTTCACAATACCTTGTCTATGGCCTAATGGCTCGGTCTGTTCTCTGGCTGATTAGGAGAGTGTGGCTTTAGAAAGATGCTCTCCATTAATCCTCATTGCCAGTGTCCAATGCCATGCAGAAGCAGGTTTTAAAGACAAAGTACAATTCATGTGGGATTCAGTCAATATGTAATGTAACTGCCATGCCAGTGACAGATTACTGTAATAAGATAATGCATGAATGGTTGAGTGAGTGAGTGAGTAAGTGAACAAACAAATGGTGGAGTAAAATAATGAACAAGTGAGTACTAAGCAAATGAATGAGTGAGGGAGTGGGTGAGCGAGTGTTCCAGTACAGCAACAGCAAGGCATGAGAGTGAAGTAGTGCATGGATATACTGTATTTGAGAACAAAAGAAGCATTTCTGTGTGAGGTAGGGTTATTTCACTTGAGTGTCTGCTTTATATAGGGTACTTTGTGTTGCAGGCTAGTATTACCTTCTCTCATTCACAAACTAGTACATCACAGGCCAATCTTCAGTGCACTGTTGACCCGTGACACTGACAGAACTGCAGCCCTGAAAATGTACTTTTAAGGCACTGCTTCCCTATTGGCGCACTCACAGATAGTTTCAATGAATATAATGCAAATTAAATGCTTAAATAATCAATTAAAATCCAATAATTCTGCCAAATATTTAGAGCGTGCATTGCAACATGTAGCGTATACTTGGTTAATAGCAGAATGAGTGTTGTTTCACATATGGCCCCATTTAACAGACATGTAGCAGGATGAACACAGCTGCAGCTAATTAAACTAACAGTTATTAGCCAGCACTGCCAAAACTGCTGACTAATGGTCAGTGCTTGTTCATTGGCACACCTAAAGCAAATGGACCCATTATAAATCCTATTACAGCTACAGCTGTGTACACCCTGCTATGACATGTTTATTAAAGAGTCCATCTGGGCTGAGATGAGTTACACCGTTCACTTTGAATGTCATTCTGTCCATCATTAGACAAATGTGAAGTAATAATAATAACAATGCTGTATATCCATGCATTGTGCATGTTTATGTGGATCCATTTTCTCTTAGTCCTCTAAAAGGCATGCCTATTAGTGCACCATGAAAACACATTAGAATGTACAAGGAAAAGAAAAGCCAATAGTGAAAATGAAGCTGTTTTTTTCAGCTCAAGCTGAGGTGACGAGAAGGACTGAGGTGTTTGAACTGAGAAAACACAGGGAATAAAATACATAATGTCTCCTTCTCCATCTCCTCCTCCTCCGCTCGCCCCCTCCCCATCCTAGAAAACAACTCAACTGTCTGAGTGTCTTTAATGTTCAGCTTTGATGTGAACCAGCACAGATGCCTTCTGGTCTTTGTTGTGCAGCATCACTTAAATCTCTACACTGTGTTTAGAAATGAACACAGTGGTACATATGAGTAAATATGAGGTACGGAGCCAAGCTAACATCTGGGCAAAATAAAAAAAGAGAGAAGAAACATACAACATAGGAAAAGACAAATATAGGAGTGCAAGGTAGGCAGCAAATGCAACGTGAAAAAGAGAGAGAGAGAGAGAGAGAGAGAGAGAGAGAGAGAGAGAGAGAGAGAGAGAGGTACCATTCAGCAAAAGCTTCTCTTGCATGAGTTGAATCTTAATTGATAGATTGCGGTAACATGACGCAGTCTGCACTATTTTTAGCTGCTGTGGACAGAAGCTGTTCCTTGTGTGCAGTGTGTGTGAGTGTGTGTGTGTGCGTGTGCGTGCGTGCGTGTGTGCGTGTGAGTGAGTGTTTGAACAATATTATGATTACGCATGTGCTTGACTCTGAACGTATACGCCTGCTGGTGACAGTGTCTCATATTCATTAACAATGGGTAATACTTTTCAATAACACACCACCCCACCCCACGCAGACACACATAGACGAACAACAGCAAGGCTTACAATGACCCTGCATCCCTGCCAAAGACACGGTAGAAACAGAAATATTTAGTCATAATATCTGCTCGCACACAGTAGACTTCTCCCAATGGAATGAATAGACACAGGACCTGCCCCTGGTGTACTAAATATGACCCATGTGACACAGACACAAATAACCCAGAAGGTTCAACCTAGAGTTATTAACCATCTCTGTCCCTGCTAAAGAGCAAGGCATCAGACACAGGCACGCACACACACAAAGCATAGCACAGAATAGCATTTGTATACCATTAGCATAACATTAGCATAGCATTAGCACAGTCCTAACCTGTATCCCTATGGAGGAGCGAGGGGTCTTCAGGTACTCCTCAGCTTTAGACACCAGGATGGCTTTGTCACAGGTAAGGACGGAGCTGTGGCTGTCCGTTGACGGGTGTCTCTTCCCAGCTATCATCCCGGCCGCCTCCATGGCGATGGTCACGGCCTTGGCACTGTCCAGGCTGTCGGTGGAGTTGTAGAGGGCCCGGCCCAGGCTCAGGCCCAGGCCCAGGCCGTCAGGAGCCCACATCCCGCCACGCGGGTGCCGCCCCTCGTGGTAGGCGTCCTGGGTGGACTCCGTGCTGCTCTGTGCCGTGACGGAGATCAGGGGCTTGGAGGTGCTGCGTGGCGGGACGGGTGGAGGGGGCTTCTTGTAGCCAGATGTGTAGGTGACCACTGGGGAACAGGCAGCATATGTTGGTTGCTAGGACCATCTATCTCCACACTGTCTAGATTGGTGTACTCTTAAGGTTAAACCGCTTCTGGACACACCTTAATTTGTCTGGAAACGCCCTTACAAATTATAAGTAGCTCTACTGCCCCCCCTACAGGTCTCATCAGCCTACACTGTTCTCTGCCCCTTCCCATACGGTCACCCACACTTTAATGGATAGCTTAAAAATCAGTAGTGAGCTATGGGAAGTGTAAGGTTTTGGAGCGCGGTAGTCCCCTAGACATAAGGAGAAAGTGACACTATTTGGATCTTTGTTTACATACACAAGGCAATTAATACAGCAACATCATTAGCAAGAATATATAAATCGTGAATATAACATCCCCTTCTTTGATTTGACTTGACTATGACTGACTAACTTTAAAGGTAATTTTCATCAGGATAAGTCTATTGAACAAGGACTAAATCTGACGCAGAAAGCTTGGGTGCTCGTGAAACTCCATACGTCATAAGTCATGAGTACTCAAGTGTACTCATGACTGAGGATCTTGGTAAAAAGCAGTGCTTGAGTAATGCTGACAACTTGTGTTCTCATTCCGTCCATTTGACAAGAGGAGAGCGAGAGTGGAGGATTTCTTTCTTTCAAGTGCAAATGAGAATATGGACTTAATACTAAAAGACGGACTGAAGAACAGGCTGGGTTGTGCGGAGTGTCTGCATTTGACATGTCTGCGTTTTCAAGCTATAAGTGCTAAGATGAATTAGCTCTACTCAGCTACATATGTGTACACCTGAAACACCATTTCTGTTTACTTTGTAATGATCAAAGCCAGGAGAATTCCAGAAGCCTTACAGCTGTCTAAGCAGAAGGAATAACATTATACAGGGAAGGTGAACTAAGCTGCAGATTGGTTATGGGTTAATAGACTGCTAAATAAGGAGGCTAACAGTTTACATATTTCTGTAAGGCCTGACAAATACATTCACCACACCAACCAGTTGGAGTAGAATTGTATGTGTTTCTCGAGCTAATGATTTGTACGTGCAACATAACCTCCCTCTGCAACAAAGAATTAATACCATGTTCCCCTAATGACGCTAGCCTGTAAACGGCAATTACAACATAACGATATTGTTTTAAATGAGAAACAGCTTGTTTATGGTTTCCAGACGCCTTCTGCACTATAGTGGCAATTATTAATTAATGGTGAGAGATTAAAGCGGGCTTCAACTAAATGTTAAAACACTTGGCTTCTCCCTCACCCATATCAAGGTTGCATTTATAAATAAACCGGCAAGCATCTGGAACAGCATGGAGCCGTCTGAGGTGGGGACACAGTGACTCAACTGTCCATTCACAAAATTACCCATGGAGAAATGTGTGAGTAGGTGGATGGTGGAAATATGAGATGAGAGGGTTTATGGAGGTAGGCATGAGATGCGTTGGGGGAGGGAAGGGTGGCTAGCCATGGTAAAGTGGGACAGAGAGAGCGGACGAGAGCGGGAGAAGATGAGCCATTCCGGCAGCATGAATCAGCTGCATGTCCAAAACAGAGCCATTATTAGCCAGCCAGTCGTGCAGAGGGGAGTCATAACTCCTGTCTCCCCCGCCCCTGCCAGTGCAGTGGCAGAAATACTAAGCATTTAGATTTCACCTGAGGTGCTGGCACTCGTACATGCTAGCAAGCCCTCAACCGCTCACTGGTCAGTATGAGGCGAGGGTACAGTACCTTCTGTGTCAAGCACGCATACAATGATTTTGACAAAACGGTAAACATTTATTTACACTAAAATAATGTCATTAAAAACGTAATGTTGTACGGGGTTAGACTGTAAGACAACTGAAATAAAGCTAAATACTGTATGAATTAGTAATTAACTGTAAAGAAACACAGTAATACGACAATAACGTAATAGGGCAAAATATGTCAAACTAATACGCAAGTCAACTAATTAAGATAATGTTAATGCATAAATAACACACACACACACACACACACACACACACACACACACACACACACCAGCAGCCATGCCGGAGAGGCTGATTAACGTTGCGAAACAAAGGCGATGATTCAGGAACTGCCTCTCTCTTTCATGCCTGAACAGTGTGCCAATCAAAGAACTATATAAATAACGGTGCCAATACTGGGTCAGCGTAAATGTACAGTATGTACAGAATATGTGTGTAACGGGAGATTGGGGCGGTTTGTTTTGCAACCAGCTAATGTGTATGTAAATGAGGTTGGGTAGGGGGTGTTGATAGAGCGCGTGAGGCCAGTGGAGGGCGATGGATGTGTATCTCCATTATTGTCACTCTTATGAATGTTTCTGCCAAAAAGGGCAAAAAAAGTAAATAGCACGAGCACTTGGTGGGTCATCACTCAAACAACCATCTCCGGTATCCTCCCACGCTGTTACCTTCAGCACAACAGGAGGCTTTTGCAGAGGTTTTAAGGTGTTCTGAGCACCGTGATGGATTACTGGGAGACGCGAAAACATTGCTTGCGCTGGGAAAAACGGTCTTTCCTCCGGAGCCAATATAGTCAGGTCCCTGTCACAACTGTTCTGTGAATCAAGGTCATGCCTGTGCCCATGGTCTAACGCGGCCTCCATTCTGCCTCTGTTGCTGTGATGCTGGCCTGCTGTTAACAGATGCTACAATAAGTGCAGGCTACAGTGAGGGATGTCAGGGGGGCAGGGCTGACCGCCTCCTCATCACAGAAGCAGGCTGGTCCTCATACCCCACCAGTCAGCCCCGTCATCGTGTCAACGTCCAGCAGCCTTACGCGAGACACAATCCGCTGTTAAGTGTCCTGTCTAACGGACGCATCACCAACAGGCTAAAGGTAGACAGCTCCGGAAAGGGTGGCGCATGTTGCGGTGACACTGGAGACGTTAGCGGGGCACGGGAGAGACAGACAGAGAGAGAGAGAGAGAGAGAGAGAGAGAGAGAGAGAGAGAGTGAGGGGCGTTCCAAGAAAGCGTCAATCATCATATGTGACTATTCATGCTCTGTCTGGAGACGAAGACAGGAACACAACAGAGGAGTGGAGGCCATTTTTAGCAGAGTGTGCGTGTGTACGTGTGTGTGTGTGTGCGTGTGTGCGTACGTGCGTGTGTGTGTTTGTGTGTGCGTGCGTGTGCATGCGTGCGCGTGCGCGCATGTGCTCTAGAGGTGAGATGTAACATTTCACAACAATATACCTGCTTGATGAGGCCTATAGCACATGATGAGCCAATAATGGCTGCAGTGCTCCGATGGGCTCAATGAGAGAACCAACAGATACTGATGAGCGACCCAACAGTGTGAATAAAGAGAGGCGCCTGTCCACTGATAATGGCTGTGGACGTATTCGGTGGGATTCTTAATTACATGTCTAATCAGCTTGGCTCCAAATAATTGCGAGTGTGCCATTTGCTGTTTACTGGGGTGGTAACCTGTATTCATTTATTTGTCTTTCTGTCAGACTTGATAAAGTACTGCCTCTGCCTGGACCGGTGCGGGGTTGCTACAGTACATCATCCCCATTTTACTCCTGGACATACTGTTATTCTGTATGTATACTTATGAGCCAGGGCACAAAGGACTCATAGAACCTTTAACAAGGCTCTACAGACTTCATGCCAATAAAAGGCATGATACAGCACAAGCGTCTGAGACAAAAACAATGCTTCGTATACAGTAGCCCCCCCCCACCCACCCACCCACCCACCCACTTTACGGAACGCAACTCCATTATTGTTAATTAACATAGAAAATTGTCACTTGCTGCTATATTTATATATTATTCAAAATATAGAGCAACTTAACTGTAACAGTATGAGGTCGTTTTTACCTGGGTGTTGGGGGGTGCGGTCGATGCTGCAGGAAGAGGGGAGGCAGAACTGGATTCCTGAAAACAAGTGAGTCGGGTGGACATTCAGAAGAGAACGTCCAGCAGCCCAAACAACTCTACACAATAATATTCCGAAAATAAACCCAATTTATTATTGTATGGCTAAAGCAACTATTTAACATTTGCAGTGACTTGGTATAAAGAGCTGGTGACATGACATATATGCAAAGTGCTCATGAAGTGAACAAAAATGTGATCATGAACACTTGGTGTTTTCAGTGAAATGCTGTCTGAAAATATCTTTCATAGATTTTAATAACTCTATCGACATTATTTCTCCTTTCATTTCAGATAAGTTAAGTAGCAGATATTGGTAGCCTATATGCTTTGTTTTTTTAATGTAGAGTTTTATCATACTAAAGTCATCATCGAGGCAATCATCTGAATTGATAATTCTCAACATTATTGCAAATTGTTATGATTCACGAAGACATAAAGGTTATTAGAAATTATTATTTCCACAACCTCAAAAAAAAAGATGTATACATGCAGATCAAAAGCAATCAGGTAAAGTATTTCAGAGAAGTTCCTATGGAGTTCCCAAGTAAAGGCCAAGTTTACGGTCCTATTTATGATGAATGATTTCATCATATGATCATATGAGATCATTCAATGATCTCATCGCTGCTTTTTGCAGATGATGTGGTCCTGATGGCATCATCGGTCCGTGACCTCCAGCACTCACTGG
>JAODLL010002585.1:0-12289 GCA_026546735.1 Forbesichthys agassizii | reverse complement strand
GGGTTATTCTGTTGGTTAGGTATGTGTTTGGTTTGTTTGTTGGTTTGGTTTACGGCCCATGAGCCAGGTCGTAACACACGTCAGACTTGGATTTGGTCTCATTTAGCAAAACACAAAGAGATGAATGGAGGAGATGAGGATATCTATATACACTGAGTGAGTGAGCCATAACGCATGGCTCAACCCAAAGCAACTGTGATTTCTGCAGATATCCGGACTGATTCTCGTGGCAAAGTCTAACTGAAGGTCGCAAAATCAGGATGGTAATATTACAAGGTTAGTGCTTTTGCATCGAGGAGTTCCAGACTGATGATGGCGGAAAGATTCATATGGAGCTCGCAATATTAGGACGGTCTCACAACAAGGTTTTAGTCAAGACGAGTCTGAAATAAATTGTTCATTTTGTGAGGCTACATTACACATGATCCAAAATGTGCTTCATGTGATCTCTGCAGTTGCTTCTGGAGAGAGTAATGGAGGTTAAGCCGCTGCCCTATAGCAATGTGGATTTTACATATTGGCTTTATTCACCCACTTTAGATCTTAATAGATGTACATCATAAGTCACTTCAGTGAATAATTTGTAAAATATTATGCATTCATTAACACATTATTCACTATAAAAAAGTATAAATAAAACACACACGACTGCAAATACTAGCTCTTAAAACATCAATCAAAGCAACACCAATTAAAACAATTTATTACACAAGCGTCCGTATTTACTGACATTTTCAGAAGCCTTCCACTCACCTGGGATTCCATCTCTTCTCTTCTCAGTTTGATGAGGGACATGCCAGAGAAGTCCATGGTTTCTGCAAATTAAATGTGCATGTGAAACATATGTTGAGGTGCTGATTACACTGGGCAAAACAGACACTATCCCATAATGTATGTCAGCAGGAACAAAGGTGTGCAATAATGTAAAAACTAGAGGTGCGTTAAAATTAGCAAACATTTGTGATCATAGTCAAACCGATTCGGTTTGCTTCGAGTTCACTGATCACACACTAACGTCTTATGAGGACGTTCTTGGTGAACACACACACATACTGGTCGAAGGGTGGCAGATTAAATGAACATTTTGGCAACAACCACATTTTTAAATTCAAAACAAACACTGTTGGCCAAATCTGAACGTGCCCCAGTTCATTTCACTACAACCAGAGGTGATTTATGGTTGGATTGAAAGCCTGCCTATTCCTCCCGGCACCAAGCATGTCAAAACCATAGACCAGAGGTCTTCAACAGGGGGTCTGGGAGCCCCTAGGAGGTCCTCAGAGGTACTGCAAGGAGGTCTTCCAAATTATTATTTTTGTCCAAAAATGTAAATGCCAAGACATACATTAACATATATATAACTTGTGCTATACATGTCAATAATTGTAATGCTTCATTAGTGGCCTACTTTTACACCATAGGTCGCCATACACATTGTTGGCCCAGCAACTAAATATTTATGGTCCCTGGCCCTGTAAACATGTTTATTTTTTTCTATGGGAATTGACTCTAAACCCCAGCCTCGTGTGGCCATTGGATGAACTGCAGGTTTTGGCGTTATATTCATTTCTCAGCACCGGAGGCCCCCCTTCCCCCTTGGCCAACACCGTGACACTTACCCTTCTCCTCCAGGTGCTCCTGGCCCGTCTTGGTGGAGGCCACAACGTTGGCGGCCATCTCGTTCACGTTGCGCGACGCCTGCTGCAGAACCGTCAGCTTCCTGCTGCCGCGGTCCGCCTTCACCTGAGCGGAGAGGGAGGAGCCACCAGCACACGAGGCGTTAAGAGAGTTAAAAAAACCATGGCTAACTATTCTCCAGAACGCTCGCTGAGCTAAAATCAAAACAGGATCCTTCTGCAGCGCCGCCCCACACATTGTGAAGCGTACTGCTACGGCTGTGTCATCGTGAGAGGTTCGCCACTTTGTGTGTGTTCCTATTTACGAAGCCAGGGCTGTGGAGACGTATCCGATCATTTTATCAACACGCACAGAAAAAAAACAACCATCTGTATCATACATATATGAACGATTGACAATGCCTGGGAACATAACAACGATGACCTTATGCTGACCAGTGCCTATTCCAGCGTCTATTCCAATCAGAAGCATTGTACAATGCATGCTGGTCTATAATGAAATATATTGAAATAAGACCTCTGCCGTTAGTTTCTTTGGGACAATCAAAACTTAAGTCATGACAGCGACTCTAGGAGCTAACCTTTGAATGCAGTGTGGGACGCACGCACGCACGGGGGTACACACACACACACACACACACACACACAGTGTGTGCGTCAGCTCACCTTGGAGGCGGCGACGAGCTGAGCCGTGCTGGCAGCGATCTCGTGGGAGCAGACAATCAGCTCCTCGTACTTCCCTGTGTGCAGCACCACCTTGTCAGCAGACTCCCTGAGTGGGAGGAGCACAGACGTCACACCATCTACAAGACGTCACGCGTGTTGTAACGCGACCATCCTGTACTTGCTCTTCCGATTCCTCTGTGCAGCAACTACAGTATGTGCATGTGATCTCTTCTTCACACAAGAACTACAGCTTATCGATTAGATCACATAGAGCTGGCCTGCCTTTGCATTAGTAGAGGACATGTACATTTAAACAGATGTGTTTTTTGCTTATTCGTTTTTAAGTGGCTGTATACTTTTAGTTTATGTTGTCTTATAGGTGACTTCTACCGGACAAAGACAGACAGAAATCCTTAAAGCCTCTAAGGACAATATTCGACTACTCTAAAAGTAGACTCACCTTTTGCTAAAACTAAATATAACTGGTCATACAGCTACAAATACATAGTAATGGTAACACCCGATTTTAACGTAGCGGCTCAATGACAGCTCAGAGTTTTTAAGTTTAAGAATCTCCAGCCCAGAAAAAAAATAAAAAATAAATAAAGGCATCCATCAAGATTTCAAAATCCAATAATTTGTCCCATCAGTGTTGGCCTATAGGGGCTGCTGTACAGAACATACAATGATGTCCCATAGAAGTGAGAACCTACACCATCTGTGTTGCTCCCCAACCCACTGCCTTGGAGGCAGAGATGAGACCCTCAGTCCAACGGGAATTCCGGGCGTAGAACTCTTTAATGGAGGCCGCCCCCTTCACAAGAACAAGGATCAGGTGCGTTAGTGCGCTTGTGATGCGGCGCGAAGCCTAGCCGTCAAATGACGGACTGGCAATAGCCAGATCTGTCTGGCCTCACAAGGAGGGCGTGGCCAGTTGAAGCAAAACAAAGGCGGAACCCTGCGCCTCACCCTGCCACTCTCGACGATCTCCTTCTGCAAGTCTGTCGAGGCCATGACCAGCAGGTGGATGGCCTACGGGACAGTAGCACACAGCACTTGTTAAGTTGCTCATCTGGGGACGTTATTACATTGTGGGGGCGATAAAAGCCAACCATACCTTCATCAGGTCCGTGCAGCTGTTGAGGATTCTATAAGCAGAGTGGCAATATCATAATATGATTGATAACAGTCACAAAGCTCAAAAACATAATGTCATTTAAAGTGGAGAACTAATAAGGAAGAATCAAACCACAAAACCTATTTCACACACAGAAGGTGTAACGACAACCTACTAACAACTAACCTTTCATTGACTTCCAGTTTGACTCCTGATGTGTCCTTTCGCGCCTGATTCATCATTTCCTGTACACACACACACACACACACACACACACACACCATCAGCCATCTCAGTGCAACGTCCGCGGTAGACTCTCAGGTCTCCACGCGACACTCACGTCAATCCTGCGGACCGCGTCCTCGATAGCAGCTGACGTGGCAGCCATCTCCTTGTCCACCAAATCTCCCAGCTCGTCCTGGCGCACGTCCATGCCTTTGGGCCGCAGCTCCTGCGGGGGTTTGGGAGGAGGGAAGAGGGGGGAGGGCAGAGAGCGCAAAGGGAGACGTGAGCCGCCGTCCCATCACCCTCCACTTACATTTGGTACGGTAGACCAATGCGTTCTCTTCGGTACAGACTTAATTATACACACAAACACACCTTTATTTAACCAGTAGAAGTCTCATTGAGATTAACATCTCTTTTACAAGAGACACCTGGCCAAGACGGCATCTTAAAAACACCCACATACATCAACCATTCAGTCGCAGTACTAATTCAAATGAAAGTACTCAAATAAGGGCACCAACCCAATAAGTGCGCCTGTACTCACAACGAATGTCTAAGCATTTAGAAGAGTTGTCCCTTAAGGTCGACGTGGTTTAAAAAGTGTTTATGTAACAATAAAGGCTGTCTTCAGCATCAAACCTGGCCCAAGTGGAGGATCTTTTGAATAATGATGCGAATGGCAGCTGGGTCTGCCCTGGAGAGGGTGGCTTTGGTCTTCAGCTCCCTCAGGAACTGCAAGCTCTGGGTGGCACAGCCCCTGCAGTTCTCCTGCAGTCCTGCAGAGGGGGTGTGGTGGTTAAAGAGCATATATTAACCACAGAACTAATCGCAACAGAAGAATAATTCTGGGTGAAATGTGCATGTGGGGAAGTGTGTGCTTGTCGGGATATTGCTGTGCGTGTGCGCGCGCATGTGTGTCAGGATGTGCGTGTTCTTACGGTCAGCGTGGTCAGTGGGCGCCATGTGTGCAGTAGCGCTGGCGTTGATGATAGTGTCGGCAGACAAGTGGGAGAACTGGGTCAAGGCCCTCACCAGACCTCCAGCATCTGGTCAGACACAAAGAGGGAGAGAGAGAGAGAGGCGTCACATACTGACAGCCATCGTGTGTAAAAGCATCTGCGTTGCCAATGAATACTGAGCTGCTCACCACCCATGTTGACAAGATAGTCTGCATGGCCTTTTTTCACTTTGTCGACGGAACCCAGCGCAGCCTCTGCCCGGCTTATGAGGTAGTCTGCGGTAAAAGGGAGCGCACGGAACAAGAGGGTGTAAGGTCTGTCGATCTGTTGCTGTAGCCTACTTTCCCTAGCCTGGTGTAACCAGACCCCAAACAATACTGGATAACTATCTGTGCCACTGCCACAAAAACGTTTTTCTGAAGAGCGATAAATAGCTACCATTACCACCCCTCCACCATTCACACAGAAAAGCTAGGTGCATGTGTTCAGTGGTTCTCTCCAAGTCACTTGTGTGAGCTATGTTTAATCTATACATGCACACATATAGTCACACCAGAGACAACATTGAGACCCTGACACACACTGTCGGAGACGTAACACGTTAAGATCCTATAGCATAACCGGTTGGAGCTAAGGTCCCATGACTACACCTTGTGTGTGGCTCTACAGTAGAGCCAGTCTAATAAAGAAGCACTGTGCTCGTTATTGCAAAACATTGCGCAAGGTTGTTTTCAGCGATTTGGCCAATTTCATCTTGTTGCAATCTAACGTGCTTTTGTTTTGCTGAAACTTGTATCAACACACCAGCTACAAGCACGACACACACACACACACACACACACACACACACACACATGCATCATTCAAACTTTTAGAGAGAGAGGGTGGGGACCAGTGTATTTCCTGGCATAAATAGCTAGCTATGTCTAGAGACCCCAGTAGGCCATGTGCTGTAATAGCTAGCTAGGTCTAGAGACCCTGTGTATACATAAAGGGTCCACTGTGTGTGTTCTCAGGGCTCTCTCATTACCTAAATGTGGGCTAAAGTTGATGGAGGCCGGTTACGCATGCTTGACACAACACCATTGTGCTTACTGACATCAGATATTATGTAAGTGTTGTAGTAGTTCATCTCCCACTAGAGAATGACCAGACTTTTTGATTTTCACATTGAGTTATATGTGAAAGTAAAAAAAAAGTGGACTGCATTTATATAGCCCTTTTAAACAGTTTCAACTGCAGCATCATTCTACCTGATCAGAAGTGCTGTGCGCCTCCTGTTGCAGTCCTGCTCACCCTAGAAACTGAACTACGTACACACCCACCGACAAACAAGCGCAAGAAAACCCATTCAATGGCACATGTGCTGAAACAATTGCCTCTGCTAATATTAATAATTTAAGCGTGCAGGTAGAGACATGGTGAAACAATATCACGGTAATGCCAACCTAAACAATATATATTATGCCAGCAACCTGTAACATCTTTGTACACTGAAGACGTCCTGCGAGAAGTCAGGATGCCGCAGCCATGTAAATATGATCGGGAATAACCGGCTATAAGACTGAAACGCCCATCACGGTGCACAGACAGTGGAATTATTGTGTGGCGTCCGGAAGGGGAAGGGCAGTGAGGTGGATAACTAACCATAATAACCAGCCCCACTGTGCTCTACCCACTAGCTGGGTTTACATGGACACTTTCTTGCGCATTAGAACGGAACCAGGAAGTAATCGGGTTTAACCGTTTACATGGTAGAATTCTTATTTCAGTCGGGTCATATAACAACTTATACTACCCTCTTCTCTTCCAACATGGTGATTATAGGAAGCAGTTTCTTTTGGGTTGGGCTTTTAACCCGATTCCAATCAGAATAATAGGGTGTGTAAATGTACCTAGTGTACCACTGCAACCAAAACAGCAGTCTTATTCTGAAAAGCGATAAACAACTACCATTACCACCCCTCCACTGTTCACACGGAGAAAAGTGAGGTTCTCCTTTGCACGTGTGAACAGGCCCTTTCCCATGTCTGACCTGGGGAGCTGGTGCAGCGGATGTGAAGGGGGTCGTCCAGCTTGGCCACTGCGTCCTGGATGATGTTCTCAGACTCGGCCACTGTTCCCTGCAGCAGGGCAAACTGCTCTTCTAGAAGCTTCTGTTTCAGCTGCTCCTCGTGATTCGTCTGCACACAGTGTTATTAGGTCTTTGAAACATGTACATTTGCTACTTTTCATTCTAAATCTGACACCTTTATTTAACCAGGTAATAAATTCTGTTTTACAAGTATTCAGACAGACGAACAGTGCCTGCCAGGGTCCGTCAGTTTGCCCACCACGGCGCTACAAGCAAATGCCAGTATACTCTAGTGCAGTGGTCAGCACCCATTGGCACACGGTAGCTTAACCAATGGCACACTGGCAATATGTGTGCAAGAGAGGTTTTTGGGAATTGTTCAAGCACACCCTCATCCTCATGCCAAATAATGGCATGACATTAGCAGCTGTGTGACCTGTTCTTTACGCAGTTTGATTGACATACATCCACCTGCCCCGGCCGCCCCCCACGCCAGCCCTGGCCGCCCCCCCTCCCACCTTCTCCTGCAGCTTCCCCTGCAGCTCGCCCAGCTCCCGGCTGCCACGGTCCCGCTCCTGCTGCAGCGACGACTGTTGCAGCTGGGCTGCCTGCCGCACCGACGACAACTCCGCCTCCTTCTCACTCACGGACTGCATCAGGCGCTCCTTCTCCGCCTGTAGGCCCGACATCGAGCTGCTCAGCTGCTCCCCCGCCTGGCAGCACATGGGAGACACGGGCCACATTATTACCCGGCTTCTAACTGTTGACACACACACAATAATTAGCTCACCGTTTATGCTTGATGCCCATTAGGTCATGTTCCTGGACCAACATTCCCATTAACCCTCTGACACCAGTTGTTCATATTTTCTTTCATCTTTAGAGTCTAATAATACCCAATACCTGTAGCTACTTACCTGTGGCTGTAGATTTGCAACTGCAGGGTTAGAGAGTTAGCTTGCTAACTAAGCCAACAGCTAAGCTGGCCAATATGATCGAATATTGTTTGCAAACATTAAATGGGAAAGATGCTATAACAGCCCAAATACAGTGTGGGAGCACAATGTGATTTTTCAGAGTAGAATGTGTTCCTGGATAAACATTGCTCGTGCGTTCCTGGACCAACAATCAGACCTCTGACATCAGTCAATTAATACATAATATTTAATCTTTATAATCTAATACTTACCTAGAGCTGTAGCTACTTATCTGTGGCTGTATGAGTTGGCGAGCTAGCTTGCCATCTAGGTATTCTATGCTAACAAAAAGGTTGCCATTAAGATATTGCTAATTAACATGAAAACGGGTAAAGATGACATAAGAGACCCAATACACTGGCAATGTCAAAGAGCTGTGATTGGTTAATAGCAATGTGGTGAGAAATACGTCCTACTTGGCAAAAATCCCATTGTAAACCAATAGCTGTAGTGGAGACGGGTTGTAGGAGAGGTGAGGGTATGTGGGCAGGTGCTCAGAAACCTTGTTGTTCAACAACAACAAGGTCTTTATAACTAAAAGGGTAATTCAGTTGTCCCTTTAATTGAGCTTGAAGAAAATGTGCTTGTTACAACTTAAGTGGAATTGACCCGTTTGTTAAACCTCAGACTGTAGCTTCCTTATCTTAATAATATCGCTGATGTTCATTAATTAAACACTTGTTGACGTATGTACAGTAGAAACAGCAATCAGCTTTGCAGACACGTTTGAAGTATAATTTTGAGAAACAAATTGAGCGAAGCGGTAGTTCTGGAAGGCCACGGAACACTGCCGGCTGTCAGCTGACAGTCAGCCGCCACTCAGCTGACTCACCCTATTAATTGGCCCTTAGGAAGAGGAGCTTCCTTTAAAATAGTCTCCGCCATTTTCTCTCTATTGCCGAGTTTGTTGCGAGACACCCACCTTTTATTTTCTGTTTGGTTGTGGTGTTAGTCTTCTGTTCTGCATGTGTGTTTGTTTTTAGGTTGTGTTAGTTGCTTTTGTCATGCTTGATTACCATATTTCTGTATGGCTCTGTTGCTGCAGGCCTGTTTAGGATTAATAGATACTCATATACATGCGTATGATGAGGACTTCCGAGAACTAAGCCATTGCGCGAAAGATTAACTTTATTTTTATATTTAAAATGTATTGAACTTAAGCAGTATGCTATACCAGATGATTGTGGCTTGACAGAATAATAATGGAGGATTAAGACACATTTGACATTAGTCAAGTTAAGAAACTAGACGAGGGTTTCAAAACGAACAAGTTCAATCCACCATTAACGTAATGACAAAATGAGAATAGTTATTCCCAGGGTTTCTTGTTCCTTTCACACGCATACCATCTCCTTGCTCTGAAGAGCAGTCTTCATGCGTATCATTTCTGCCATCCTCTCCTGAAGCTCTCTACGCAGCTTCTCCACCTCAAACTTCTGCTCCTCCAACTGTCAAGTACACACACACACAAAAAAAACCACAACTTGGAAATCTGGCGGCCTCTCTGGTCACAATATGCAACTGCACTCTTGCAACTGTTGCATTTCATCAACAGAATTACATTCGGTTTAGCCGCATTCAGAACACTGCTACGCAATAACAAAGTAACACGACATGCAACAAGCATGGTTTTCCTGTGTGCCCGTATATTTCCCAATGTACAGACAACGCACCTCATGTCATTGTGTTGGCCTTGGAAACAATGATTTAACTAAAATTGAAAAAATATTTTTACATGAACGAGGTCCTTTAAACAAAACAACAAAAATTATAAAGTGGGATGATGAGAGGTAATTCCCACACCACCAACCTTCATATCGGTTTCCTGTTTGATGCGCTCCACCTCAAACGAGAGTTGAAGCTTGGTTCTTTCCACTTCCTCCTGGGTCTGCTGTGTATCTGACAACATCTTGACTGTGTCTGCACTCTGTCAGCACATAAAAACACACCGACCGTTACCCTCCACCCTTCACACGCTGAATCGAGGGCTTGCAAATGCATTCATTTAGAGAGACTTGATACAATGTTCTTCTTTGGGGTGAACTAGAAGCAGCTTTCTTTTAGCAGTCATGGGTGTGATGAACTAAAGCACCTCGGTTTGGACTAGTGAGTGGTCACACAGTACCTTCCTCAGTAGTTCCGCATGGCTGGCTACCAGTTCGGTGTGCTTGTCTTTCAGCTTATTATAGCGCTGCTCAGTGGCTTGAGATCGTTCTGAGAGAGATGGAGAAACAGTGGTTACGGTTTGGGACACGCACATGCACTTTGCTTGAATCTCTCCTCACTCTGGACGCAAACACCGTGACAGAGTCTGTACACCAAATCAATTTTCCATTTGACATTTGCATGTAGCACAGCTACAGCTACACAGCTGTCGAGTGTAGACCCAGCCAACGAGAAATTAAAAGTAGACATCTTGCTGTCCAATAACTAAACACGCCACAACTTGAGGGACAGTGAACGACACCCACACACACCCCACATTACATAGTCGATATGTATAGCTGCGCCCATCATGGGCACAACTCTGTAATTAAATGGTGAATATTGATGTAGCATTGACGTTAATGTTTTGCACGGCCACAGACAGTTATTTGCTTATCGCCTTGTTATGTTTGATGGCAACATTGTCAATAGAACTTTAAAGCCTATAAAATTAATTTAGCTCATTTTAATTCAGTTGAGCCAAGTCGTGGATATTGGACTCACTCTCTGCCTCGCCGAAGGTGGCCTGTATGCTCTCGTGCTCCGCATTCCGGTGACGCGTGGCCTCCAGTTCCATGCGCAGCTGCTCGTTCTCCACTAGGGCGCGCTGTTTCTGGGCGCGCTGTTCTTCCAGCTCTGCCTCCAAGCTGTTGATCTGCGATTTGAGCTGAGTGATATAGCGCTGAGCCTGAAGGAGAGATGGGATCCATTTCATTACTGGAAAGCCCCGAACACACTGACTAACATTAGAGCAAGATCTGGATGCATTAAGATTTACAAGAAAAGCAAACGGAACAAAAAATAAATAAATGTTCAATCCAGCAGATGCTTTCAGTTTGACAACAGCCATTTGGCGTTCTAACAATACCAACCAGATGTCTATGCAAACTCCGTGTCTATCTACTAGTGATGGAACACAAGCAATTGAACAAGAAACAACCATTTCAGAGAGGAAATGTGACAGCTGGCATCAAAACCTCGACGCCCCCATCACTTCCTAACGACTTGCTACATTCCACACGTCAGGGCGGGTTATTTGCAAACCTGATGTGCCAGATTGTTTGTTACACACAACCGTCTGGGAAGCAGTCCATTGAAATTGGTTGTAAAATGGCAAGCCAGGCACGTTGAGAAAATAGGCAGGTGATAGGATGAACCGCACGTCTATCACAGTTCATCAAAGACTGATGTCACAACTAAACTACACCCTCAAGCATTGTGCTGACTGAAAAAACTTAAGTATAAAATCTAGAAATAAAGTAATGCCCAACACAGTCAAGGACTGATGTAACAACTGAAATACATCAATAGCCTCCAGCATGGTGCTGACTGACCCAAGAGCGTGGACTTAAAGCCAGTCCAGAATGACACTCGCGGTGAAATCGCCAACTGGAGCTTGTGTTGGTATCACAAGGTATTTTCATCCACCCAACGTAACGCAGATTCCCACATGCACATCAATCACGCACAAGTCTCCGATTGTATTTTTAGAAAATGTATAGTTTAAAGAAAGAAGGAAAAAACATAATGACTGACAGTTTGTTCCGTCTCCATACCTCAGTTTTGACTCTCTCCAGCTCTGCCCTCAACAATTCCAAGTCACGCTTGAGTGCGTCAATCTGCAGATCCCTGCGGGGTCGATAATGCACGGTCACGGAAAAGAACCTGCACCCAGCAGGATATTCTCCAACCAGACAGACACTCACGGTCACGATATGAGCTGTGTGCCATTGTGTACAGACTGGGGTGCATGCGTTTGTATTCTTAAATAAACATTGTATGCATCTGCGTAAGACCATTCGGTATAATGTTATGTAAATAAATACATAGAATTATGTGTATAATAACGGCAGGAGAGCGGGAGAATGCATCCCCTTATCTGAGGGCAGTGGCTCACCTTTCATCAAAGCCACTGTTGGGAGGTCCAAATGTCTGGTCAAATATGTCAAACTGCTGCAAGGAACAGAGTGAATGGTGATGAAGACACAACTCACTACATCACACGCAGTAAGGCTAAGGCTAAAGCTATGGCTGATATTCTGTCATTTATATTCTAGTGTTGCCCCAAAGTATAGCTCCTCGTTGTCCAAAGTGAGGGAGCTACGTAAATATAGTCACGGAGGACGGCATTCTTTTGCCAGTCTACACTTCGTCTACTTTAATATTTAGTGTGCCGTGGGGGGGTGGGGGGGTGGGGGGGGTGGGGACTGTATACCTGGGGCTGCGCGTGGACAACAGGCGCGGCGACCTCGCTCACGTCGATCAGCGGCTCGGGGTCTTCGTCGTCGTCGTCCTGTGGCTCGGCCTCCTGGTCCGGGATGACCACCACCGGCTTCACGTGCTTGGCCAGCGAGGCTGCGTGCAGGAAGTTGGGCGGCGACTGGGGATTTGGGGGGAGGGGGGGGGGGGGGGGGGGGTAAAAAATT
>JAODLL010002584.1:0-12291 GCA_026546735.1 Forbesichthys agassizii | reverse complement strand
TCTCTCTCTCTCTCTCTCTCTCTCTCTCTCTCTCTCTCTCTCTCTCTCTCTCTCTCTCTCTGGCTTTCTCACTTGTTCCTGTTGCTGTTCCTGCATCCATCTATTCCATACTTAATGCATTTCATCCAAAAATCGAATTAGCTGCAATTTGGCTACATTGCTCAGTGTAGCTATACCTTCAGTGATACACACACACACACACACACACACACAAGCACACACACCACACACACACACAAACACAAATGTAAGATGATTACAGGTCCACATTGATCACATATGCAAAAACACCACCATACATTTCACACCTCAACAGAAAGCCCTAAGCCTACAATACGTTATACGGTTGCATACTGTACCTACATCAGTATCGAACCCAGCCGATTGTTCATTTTAGAAGAGGACACATCCTCCTGCCTCCTGGGCTCCCTGAGCACATAGAACTGCATTAACTGGCTCAGGTTTCAGGGTAATGAGACCTCATGTCGCTGCCTAATAGCTGGCAGGGCCCTCCTTCTCGCACACAGGAAATCAATGGACAGCCATTTACACACTCCCAAAGCTTCTCTGAGTCCATTGGCCACCAGACAAACAGTAGCAGGTATGGGGAAGATGCATGGCAGAGAGATGGTAAGAGGCATTGTAAGAGTAAGAGTGTGGTTTATTGGAGAGAATACAAAACAATACCGCCACAGTACGTCAAGAAGTATTTTGACTTAATAGAGTGTCTCACTCTGTACAGTGCATCTATCTATAAAGAGAGCTAGCTTATTTGGAGGGGAGAGAAACTGAAAAATAAGCAGAAAAGTGAGAGAGAGATGACAGGCTATGTGTTTTTCGGAACAAGAAGGCAGACCATTGAGAGCTGTTATATTCCCAGAAGACCACCATAAGCGTAGGTGTATCTGAAAGCTCGAAAGCAGGCAGAGAGAGAAGGCACATCAGAGATAATGGTACAGAATGGGCCCCTATGATATGACAATGGATAAAGGGTTCGTTCCCATTGTCCCTGCTGGTCTCTTCTCTTTTCTCCTCTGCTCTGGCAGGTTGGACAGAGCCATTAAAAATTAATCTCCTCCAGATGCCGGTAAACTGCGTCACTTGCTGGCGGGAAGTCACGCCCCCCCGCCTCCGCTGCTCTGGGTACTGAGGTTGGGCAGAGGATGAGACGCTGGTCGCTAAGCTAGCTTGTTACCTACTGAGATGAATGGGTTCGTCAAGCTGATAGCAACCAAGCACATGCATGCAATGTAATGCATGTAATTCTCCTGGATGTAGGATACAATTCATGAGGTTGTATATAATTCAGGAGGATGATGAATTTAAATGTTTTGACTTTTGGAGATACACTAGAGACTTTGTTGAATATATAAATGAGAATGAACCAGCTTAATAATGTATGAATCCATGATAGTTTGATATACTGTATATTTAAATGGTAAGCCAGATTCAATGTATTTTAAGTGTTGTAATTATTATGACTTTGAAAATTAACATACTTATTGTGGTAGAGGTTAGGTAGGTAGAGGTAACAGGTGATTTCAAACAAGTCGATAAATACACGTGTTCGTGCAGAGTGAGATTTGCAAATAGCAAAATATTGCAAATATATTGAACAAGATAGGGTTAGGCATCTTTATCAAGCATGCTTACAGGAATGCCAGGAATGCTAGGAGTCAATCACCGTAAGAACTACACTATCCTATACAGCCACACATACACAGCCATGCCCATCTAGCCTTGTATGGGAAAAGACAACTACAAATGTGAAATGGAGTGAATTCTAATGGATGTCATGCTCATTTTAAGAAACTCAATCTACTGTCACTGTCACATGACAAACAAGGCTCTCTATAAATCCTCTTGTGACATGCTGGTTGTTCAGATGAAACACGTGTCGGTGGGAACGGAACTATACGCTTGTTCAGACTAATTAAGATGTTTTATATTAGCATTTTCATATTAAGGACTGTCATGTTCCTCAATTACTCTCAATTAATGGAATGCATTTTTTATTTGACACCTTTTCAGTCACTACCTTCAGTAGATATGCTAGCTTTGTCAAATTCACATTTACAGTGGAAAATATATTGGTGGAAACGGGTGAAAGTGTTAATACCATTTACTAAATTGCCCTTATAATCATATTACGCTAAGCTACAGTGATTGTGTGTTTTCCGGACATGAATATATTTTCTTTACTGTATAGCCAGAGCGATCTCAATCCAATTTCACAGCTCAACTCATATTCCAGTTAGCTTACCACAACCCAATTTAGAGACAACTGCATTGAGGCAAACATTTTGTGTGCCTGTGAAATAATCAGCCTTCTCATTAAGACTATCGCTTATTCTAATATATCATAATGTCCAGTGTGCTTTTAGTCCCAGAATGAGGAGTCTCAAGGGATCTGTATTGCAATACAAGACTTCTAAGCAAAAGGATCAGGTTATCCAGGGTCTGCAACCTCGGGAAAAAGGATTAGGCTATTTAATTTCAGATGTTGCCATTTTCCAGTTATGACTGTGAAGCAGTTGCTGATGCATACAATTGCATCAGAACGAAAGAAGACAGAACCACAGAGGCACAGTCATAGCTGAAGGTTCTCGTCTTCTAGTTTTAGTGATTGAACTAGTAGGCCTGTTGTTCTGTTCTGTTATGTACAATGTAATATCCTAATCTAAAACATTTGTACAAACACTTGACTGAGCCCTCCCATTTTTGGTTTTAAAATCAGCAATCCAAAACACTAGAAGCAACACTAATATCCCAACTCTGATATTTTCAAGCGTTGGGTTGGTTTTACATCTACACAATCCATAAACATATGGTCTAGCCTTTACCTTAAAATGTCATAATCGCCAAATAACATTTTCAGGCACACTGCACAGGGATGTTCTACAGCCTCATGAGCTTTGGCCTTTTGGCATTATCTCTACACCTGCGGCCTTTCTTTGTATTGTTTTCTTCTTCATATGTCTCTATCTGTCGCTTTGCTTTTTTTTTTCACAAGCTTAAAAGCTTATAAAAGAAACAAAGACAACATGAAGGACCTTGGATCTGTTGAGTTCTTTTCAGTTTTATTTTATCTTCTGTACACATGCACGCAAGCACACGCACGCACACACAGACACACACACATGCAGTCATAGTCATAGTTTTACAAACACAAAAAATACACTCTTCACTCTTGGGAACAGTGGGAAGGAGTTTTATATTGTATAAGGCATATACAGTAAGTGAAATGTTTTGAAGGCCTCTTTCATAATTTACCCTAACAACACTGGAGACAGCAGTGAATACGTATTTTAAAAATCACAAGCATCACGTTTCAATACAAATCACCTATTGCTTTTCCTATACTGCCATCTTGTGGTTAAATGATATGGCAAATTGCCTGAACGGTTTACATGACGTAACATGATGGTTTTAAGAAACACTCACAGTTAATAGATCCCCTAAAAGCCGATAACATAGGTGTTTGCTAAACTATCTATTGCATTGCATTTTAGTTAACATGTTGGTACTATAGGCAGTCTCCCTTCCATGTACATGCTTATTAAACTCATATCTTGAGCTGAATGATTTTTTGTGGTCCATATTGTGAAGCTGATTGAGAAAATGCCAATAGTGTGCAAAGCTGTCATCAAAGCAAAAGGTGGCTACTTTGAAGAATCTATAATATAAAACAATTTCTGGTGCATTTCACACTTTTTGGTTCCCTAAATAATTCCATATGTAGTCCTTCATATACACTGTGTAGAAGATTATTAAAATAAATAAAACATCTTGAAGGTGTGTCTGAACGTGACTGGTACTGTATACACCTTTTGTATATACATTTTTTTTATAGCGTAACCTACTTAATCATTCTAATTTCTTAATTTCCTTTCCCATTAAAAAGGCAACCAGATAATTTCTGAATCATAGCAAGCACATTTCCAGGAAGCATATCCATCTTTTTCAAGTCAACAAGGCCGGGACCATTTTTACAAAATAATACTTTATCTATTCCAGCAGAGGGCAGCAAGATTCAACAAACCCGAAAAAAGTCGCCTACTTCTCGTAATCACTACGTTGTTGTACAACGTAAGATGTTGACGTGTTGATCTGTTTAAGGCAATGCTGTTTTTGACGATATTTGGGAATGTTGCACTTTACACAGTCTCTATACTGTAGGGTGGTACACTGGGCACTGGCCCTACATATGCTTATATCCAAAACGAACAGGCACATATCATAATATGACAAGAATGTAGCCTACAGTCATTATAATGAAATATTAATTGCGCATCTGACGCCTGACGCGTGCTCTTGCGCGCAAGTTCAAGATCTAAACTCAACCCCTCAACTGCTACTGTAAGTGAGCGACCGTGTGAGAGAGGAGACGCGCGCAAGTTACACGACCCTTTTTTACAGAACAGTCATCGACTCTGATTTATTCACAGTTCATTCTACTGTATATTTGCAACAATCCATTTCGTTAATTGTGTGGTTGCGCCTGTCCCAAGATTGAAAAACAAAACAAAAACAAAAAAAATATATACAGCACTAAATAATGTAGCCTACTGTAGCTTACATGCGCGAGTTACAAGGGGACATCACTTTTAACGGGACAAGTCGCATGGTGGCTAAACACTTGGCTGAAAATCATCAACACTCTTTGGAGTTTGTTCCACGTTGACCAAAGTAGGAATTTTCTAACTATATGTGATTTACCGTGGCTGGTCCTCTGCATAGTGACAAGTCGTTTTGAATGGGTTTAGATCGACATTCCCTCAATTTGCCTGGATGGGATGCACAGTTAGTTTCATCTGTTGTGAAGACGATTTTCTGCAAATGCCTGTTTACCAATATGAGGAGAAAAAGAAAGATGCACTGATTAAGGTAAGTCTTTCTGTTTTTAGGAAACTGTTCAGGTTTGAACTTGAACAAGACGGGGGTTTGTGTCGACAGTGTATGTTTTGAACGTTTAAATGCTTTCCCAGTTTGTGTCTTACCGTAGCCTACTTTCAGTTTCTAAACATCATTAAAACTAGTAGTGCAAGCAAAAACAATGAGTTTGGAATATCAATTAAAATGCTAATTGTACTATTAAACATTTAATTATCAGTTCCCGATACAGTCTGCTCTGACATAGTGTATCAGGAACTACCTTTGATTACACAAATATATTGCATACAGTATGTGCTATAGTAAATGAATTGCCACCACAACAGCCACAGGCAACGCTTAAATCCCAAGTTCAGTCATGCCCTCCATTAAAATAGACAAAACCAAACACATCCTTATCAATGATCAAAGCACTTCATGACTTGATTAAATTAAAATGGTCACCTTAAAATTTCCATCACTAGCAGTTGGCTATTATAGTATGTCTGTCATTTTTGGCTGAAGGACTGCAGGCACACCATAAAGGTTGGTACATATTAGTGCATTTATTTCTGTGTAGTTAGGCCAAGTTTTCCCAGGCTTCACAGTTATAACAAAAACAACAGTTCAAATATATGGCTGTTTCTTCCTATTCATTGTCTGCTGTGCATTGGCCATTCTCTATAATTATGTTAACTAGCAAATGTTTTCTAAGTTTGCATGCTTCTCCTCAGCAATATTGGCATTGTTGTGCTTCACACCCACAGTTGTCAACAATCTCACATGGGATCTATCCAGTCCAACCACAGTCTTCCATCTCTAGCTGCTGCTAGAGCTAAGTGGGGTTAAGTGCTGAGCCACTGGGGACAAGAACAGTAGTTTTTGAGTGACGGGAGATATTTACTGATAGGCTTTTCCCTGGCAAGGTTTCACAAGACACTCCAGGGATTTGACCAGTGCTACCTTTAAGAATAATGCTCGGACCTTTGCCGCACGACCACTGCATTTTATATGGTGAAATAGTATTCCACACTAATTGATTGATATTTAAACACATTCAAATACACTCTAGGCAAAATATTACTGGGGAACATATAGTGTCCTTCATTTGTGGCTGTTGTGCAGCATTCAAGCCAAAAAATAGTAATACTACTAGTAAAAAAAAGTAGGCTATCTTGGTCCTGAAGGAACCTTTCCCAGACATACATATCCTGACTTGTAGACCTAGAATTAAGGCGTGATGGGTTGAGGGCACTCCAGTCTTAGTCCTGGGAGATCCTCTTTGCCCCCATAGCTGTATTATAAGTAAAGTGCTTTGGCTGGTGCTAAATTGTGGAAAACATGCATAAGTGAAGTAGTGGTGAAGTTAAAGCACTCAAAGCGACCCTGCAGTTCTCTAAGCAGAAAGTGGGGAGAATGCTTGTTGATATTTCATCTCAACATCCAAACGTCGGTTACACCTCATTTGACAATAAACGCACCTCTTTCTTCAGTGCGCCCTCAGAACTCCCGCCCCCCACTTTGGACATGAATTGCCAAAGCTGGGATAGTGTTTCGTGGTGCGGTCTGCACCATCTTGTTTGTGTTACTATACAGTATGCAGGGCGAGTGATGTCTAGGAAACACCAGAGTTATTTACAGGGCATAGCTGTAGAAGGATGAAGTGTATGTCATGTGGGGGCGTTTGAGCACTCTCTTCCCTTCAATAAGTATGTAGACAACTCTCACTCTACCTACGAATAAAACTTTAAAAAAAAGTTAGACTCAATAAGAACAAGAACATTCTATGTAAAACACGTCTACAGTACAGTAGAGTACAGTACAGTACAGTACACCACCATCTCAGTAGTTTAAATGTATTGGTAAGTAGGAATGTTGTTCATACAGTATACCAACAGTAGGGCCAGTGTTATTGATACAGTACCTTCTAGTGTATAGTGTTGCCATGCTCATACAGCATGCACACCAATGATCTGCTCAGGTGTTTTATATTGCTTCCTGTATTGTTGCTCCCACAGTCTGTGTGTGCACGACTGTTGTGTGTCTGTCCTAAGTGGAGAAGAGGGTTTTGACACTCCTCTCAGCGGCATTCATGGGGTCCATGGCACAGGACTTTGAAGAGCGATAACAATCGTCTCGAAAGTAAAACCCCTATCTTAACCAAAGAACACAACCTAGACTTTGATCCAGATTGGGGGGAAGGCGGGGTCTTGGATCACCATCAGGAAGTATGCACACTATGTGTTTGTGTCTAGGAATCTTGTTTGCAATACACAGGTGGAGAGAATAATGTCTAGACCCATGTAGAGCTATGGGCATGCCTGACATCTTTTAGACAGTCATAATATAGTGGATACACAAAATAACATTATAGAGCCATGCTATCTTTTTGACATCAAACAATGTACGCCTATGGAACACATTCACAAAATGCTACAGCAATGCTGAACTGAAATGTCTAATGTAAACATGATTGTAAAGCTTGCACTGTAAGACATATTTTTGAAAGATGTGTGTTTTGGTGTTTCTTTTAGTAGAATTAAACAAAGTGAAAAAGGATTCAAGGCAATGCAGAATTTAGAAACTTGAATCCTGAGATGGGTTTGCTTACTTACGTCAGTCTTAATTCTACTCCAAACGGGTGAAGGCTATTGTGATGATGATGTTTTCCGGATTAACATTGAATTCATAAGGCCCGAATCACTCCCCTCCTCATTAAATAAGGCTCATCTCATATTAATGGCTTTCAAGCCGATGTCTCCATCTGCCAGGTTTCTGAATTCCCATTATAATGTCAGACAGCAGGTTGTAGGGGGGGGGGGGCTTTCCCGGGGATTGAAGATTTTCTATTTAGGTATGTGGTGAACTAAAAGTTACCTGCTGGTCTGCATTGCATTCCAGATGCAGTTTTTTGCTTTGGTGAAACAGTGTGTCCTCTGTGCTGTATCTGCAGAGAGACCTATCATTTCACTCTTAGCTGCCAGCGCTGACCCACACTGGAACAAGACCCTCTCTGTACATTCCCTCTGTGTGCTTGACCTGCCCGCGGCTTGAGATGCCTGAGCAGAGTTAACCCCATTCATTTTACCTTTTAGTGCCCGAACACACGGGAATTGAACCTCCTGTAGACACTTCCGCAGTTTATTTCGAGGCGCTCGAGGCTTTTCCTACAGTCAGAGATTTCTCGAATCTTTGTTGGTGGTTATGCCAACGCTAGCTCTCTTTACAAAGCAACAACAATAAACCTTTAAACGTTAGGTTTGCTGTGTGAATAGGACCGATGTGGATATAAGGTGTTGGCCTGCCATTTTGTCTATCTACAATATTAAACATATTCATCCCAGAAGGAACACTATGTTTACTCTTCCATACAATGCACATTGCTCCCCTGCTAATTCTGAATCTAGAGGTTAAGATCGATGATTTTATATAGCCTATTGGCACAACTCACTAGAATCCACTGGGTTTTACCTAGCAGAATGTAGTGTATTGTGCCAGGTTGATATCTTTCTAACCTAAACCAACTCTTTGTTGGTGCTTATTTTCCATTATTCACTGTTATTCACTTTCTTTTGGTTTATTCACTATACAGCCAAATATTTGTCTAAAGATTTTAAACCCCTGCCTGCTGTAGAGAGGCCAAAGCTGCTATTGAGAGAAAATCTTAAACTCAAAGCCAACGCCTAGCATGTAATCGGCTGCTGTGGGCACTTTATCCATTCTGAAGTCAAATCCCTCTTCTTTTAACAATTTCAGGTCAAAGGATATGTGAATCCGATGAGCGGATATTTCTTTTACAAATAGCCTTTCAAGATGTGACTGATCCAGCGATGCGTAAAGCTTGCCACAAAGTCGCTGGAACTGGGGGATAATGGCATACAAAAGGCGTTGACTGAGTATCGTTAAGTAGCTTTAATTCACTTGGCAGTGCACAGTGGATAGAATAACTGGCATAATGATAGATTAAGGGCCAGGGTAACTGTATTTCCCTCCCAGGGTCATGGTTGTTTGCCCCTTTTCTTGGAATGTAAAATAGAGGCTAACTTAGCTAGCCTAGCTCTGCCTAAGACCTTGTGGCATTAGTGCAACATAATGCACTTATGTTATCTGTATGCCATCCAGTTCTTATATCTTTGTGTGCCAATGAATGTGCCCTTTATTCTGCAGTTGTGTTTATATTTCTCTAGCTACTGTTGGTGGTTTCTCTAGTCTTCTTTCTCTGACATGGCAGGGATGTGGCATGCACTCTTGGCAATGTCAAAATCCCTCAAATTCTCACTCTAGGGGAAGCCATGCTAGAGATCCAAAACACATCTTAGTGATGGACAGAAAGCTTGGCACCCAGGTTGCATCCCCTTGGCCCTCAAAATGTGTCTTGTGTCAAAATCTGTGGCCGGGAGCTTTTTCTCGGGGTCTTCTCTACCAAGGTTGGATGCTACAGGGCTTCAAGGATAATTGCTATGACAGTGGAGCAGAAGTTAGGTTGGGCTACCCAGGTTGCCCAATCATGTTTTCATCATCGGTAGAATGTTTTTCTTTGGGGAGGTAATAAATCCCCCCCTTTGACATGCTGCATTTACTCTGAATACACACAGGAAGAAAGATCCCTTTTTTTTCTCCCTCCATTTTGCACCGATGCTTGTAACAAGCCAAGGCAGATCATTGATGCTTGCCCTCACTGTTAAAAAAAAGAAAAAAATAGGATTGGTTTGCATACTTCGACATTCCACTCTGCAGGAATTTCATAGGTATTTGCAAATGAATGTGGTGTCTCAGTGGACTGTGAGAGGGTAAATGTAAAGGCCATAATGGGTTTTAACAAAGTATTTTGTGCAGTAAATGTACAGGCTAGTCACAGTTACAGTATGCTCCCATGCAAAATAGATTCTCTCACGATCAGTGCTATGAATATTAACATTCAGGTTGTTACAGACAATTTCAACTTTTCTCTCTTGGAGCCATGAGTGACATTCGTTGTCTACATGTATATGTTCCTGATTCCTCCACACATCCACACGTGCAGTACAATAGAGAAAGCCTCACTGCACCATTATTTTTAGCACGCTGTGGAAACCCAATATCTCACTATAAAAATACACATTCCCAACCTGATCTCCTTTAATGAGAACAAGTGTGTCACACTCTGCACGACAGCCGATGGAGTCCCTAATCAAGCCACACTGCTGGGCCTGGCCCAAAGCATGTGTTGCACTCGTCTTAAAGCCTCCACATGAGTCACTGGTATGCCACACATTTCATGTAGGCCTGGTGTATTATTGCACAGCCCTGTGCTTTAAACGGTAACACTACCAGTGTTGTAGTAGTGGTGGTAGTAATAGAATAACACATTTACCCATAGGAAAATATATTGTAGGAATAGTAACTTTATGATTTACACCAGTGGCGTGGCGTGGGGAATGTTTTTGAGGAAGCAAAGTAATAACACATAATCTACATACGGGGAAGGGTGGGCAAGTTGACAGAGCACCAGGGACTTGCGCACGGCCGGTGCCAATGCCAACCACCCATGCTCCTTCATAATATGTTGCAGCTGATATGCCACTTAATGGACAGTAAATAGGCTACTATATGATTAATTTATTAATTAATTTAGCCTAACTTTAGGGAATTCATGAGCAGTAAAGTAGCATCATTTATTTAGATTTACCTGCATGATGAGACCGGGATGATGTGATAGAGGTAGTACCCTGTACCATATAAGCGTAACAACAATGTTATCATGCAGCACTGCCCAATCAGTGCCCACCACCCATATGAATATGTTCCCTCATAACGCTGCTGAATGACATGCTGCTTATTTGATAATGGACAGTAACTATATGATGAATAGTCTACGTCATTCACAAACTTAGTCTTTAGACTTAGTTTGTAAAGTCTGTAGACTTAGTTTGTAAAGTTTTACATTCACCATACACTATTGCTCGAGCTACATTTGTTCCACGACGTTTATGATCTGACGCTGATATGACATTTTTGTCAATATGAACATGCTACATATTGTTAGAACTGTTAGTTTAGTTCTATCCAAAATTAAATTGTTCAGTTATCTTAGAATTCTAGAAGCAAAGTACTAACTGATCCAGGCTCTATGTAAACAAAAAAACAAAACTTTACCTTTGAAGCAACCATAAAGTCTGAATTTAAAAAAAGTTTTTTTTTACATATTAATCCAAGTTGTGAATACTGTAGCTTCACGCATCCATTAGACCTGCTTCCTGTGTTCAACGGAAGCGCCTTGGGATGTTGGCTTCCTCTGCATAGGCTTGACTAATCACAGTTTGATATGGTTTGTGACCTGAAGATAGACAAATTTGATTGGTTAACTGTTTTACTCATTGTAGGATATGATAAATGAAGAAGAGATATCACATTTATCCATGTGCTGTTCCTCAGAAGAAACAGCACATGAATACCAAAAATGTTAACCCTCCTGGTCTTAGTACATCCTCAAATGTACAAACAACTTTTATCCTTGGGGTCAATTTGACCCAACTATTTAAACATCCATTTTTCCCAAGGTTATGTGTCAGATACATTATGTATCTTTGTTCACTACCTAAATATATCTTTAAATAAAATATAACACCCCCCCCAAACATCCAAAATATCTATATGGAAAAAATATGCAAATCACCTTAAAATCTTACTGAATTACCTAAAATTGAAATATTTTTTTTAATGTTATCAAGAAAATAATGATATATTATGTTCAAGGTCAATTCTAATATCAGCCTTTTCTGTCCATTAGTACTACGTCACATAAGCAACTGTGATGAACATCTGATACATACTTTATACCCTTCTAAGCTCAACTTACTTCCTGAAGATAACAAAGTGCTTATAAATATTACAGTAAGAAAGAGTTCAGTTGTTTCAGTTACAGTCTAAAAAAAGTTAGTCTAAACAGCAAGCAAGAAGACCTTGGCAAATGTTATTGAAGTTACTGAATTATTGAAATATGATCTATAAATTAAAATCACATACGCTTCACTTGTATGTTTGTTGTATTTAATAATGAATTAATACTAATGAATTAATAATAATTTAATAATAATTGTTAATTATCAATAATACTATTACATCTAATGTATCTATATCTCCATACCATCAAGGGGTAGCCTAAATGATATAGGAGTACATTAATTAAATAATATAATAACGTAATGCTAGGTAGCTGTTAGATCAAAAGAATGCTGAAACGTGCATAATTATATACCCGTCTATTGAAATATAACTAGTCTAGGACTTTTCTTGTTAATTATCTAAATATTATTTATATTAATTTTGTATTTAGTGTGGTAATAAGGAAGGAAGTAGTAATAACACGGTGGCCCAGTGGATAGCACTGTGGCCTCACAGCAAGAAGGTCCATGGTTTGAACCCCAGCCAACCCGACCT
>JAODLL010002583.1:0-12292 GCA_026546735.1 Forbesichthys agassizii | reverse complement strand
CCAATTCAAGGCACTGGTGCTGGCATACAAGACGGTACATAGAACGGCCCCAAGCTATCTCCAAGCTATGGTCCGGTCCCAGACCCCAAAAAGAGGGGTTTTACCACCTCGGCTGGCCGACTGGCAATGCCAACGTTACGAGGCATCAAGTTCATCGCTCATCAAAGTTTTGCCTTTTCTCCATCTTGGTACCACAGTGGTAAAATAACAGCAACAGTCAGAACTGCGGAATCCCTACCCTTCTTCCGAAAGAGACTCAAGACACATCTCTTCACCTTGGTGAATCTCTTCTTTCTTCCATAAGAGAAGAGATGTGTCTCTTCTCTTCTCTATCCACCTTGGTACCTTGACAAGTGACCTCGCCACCTCTTGGCACTCCTAATAAAGTCCTGCACTTACTTCTCATGCTCTTATCTCACTAGTTATAAAAAAAATAACAAAAGCACTTTAGCACATTAGCTAGGGCATTACCTATTGCATATTATTAGCTAGGCCATTACCTATTGCACTTTATGTTTGACTATGTGGTAATAGGTATAATGACATTATGCTGCATTTGTTCCATTTAAAATATTGTTTGCTTATAATTGCTGGTATACGACCTGTCCAACTACTGACAAATGTAAGTTGCTTTGGATAAAAGCGTCTGCCAAATGCCGTAAATGTATATACAGGCTTGTTGCTATTCGATTGTGACACGATGTAATGGGGAACTGGAATCCAAATATCCTGAATCTTGTGTCTGCCTTGGAATCCGTGGTTCTGCCGATAGACAAGATTGCCTATCTCTAGCTTGCTCTGTGGGGACGGAGGCCCATGGGCCTCCCTTAATCGTCGCTGATGTTCTTCTACCCAGTCACCCACCATACCGGAAAAGCCATCAGCCTCCACTCCCAATAAAATGTCCAAGGGCAGATTAGGGTTCTGGCCAAACATTAAGAAAAAAGGTGTATAGCCAGGCATGCTCTGTTACGTTCTATGCAAATACTACCTCTGACAGATGCTCTACCCATCTTCTTTTCTTGACTGGCGGAAGACTTTCTTCCACCAGAGAAACAAAAAAACAAACTACAATCAACATGGCTCCGCTGTGGTTAACATATGCTCTATGGTCACTGCAGCCACAACAACCACAAAATATAATTAAAAAACGAAAACAATTTGTTTCAATAAGATAAACTTTTTAAAATGTTATAATACTCTGCTTACCATGACAATAAGGAGTCAGCCACACCATGAACCAATCTCAGGAAACTGTAAAATTAATAATACATTTTTATTTTGGACGCCTTTCTAAACACTCAAGGACATCTTACATAGTAAATACATAGATATAAAACAGTTGGCTGAAATATACTATAGAAATCAACATTTGATATGATAAATGGGGAACTGGCATCCAAATATCCTGAATCTTGTGTTTGCCTTGGAATCCGTGGTTCCGCTGAGATTGCCTATCTCTAGCTTGCTCTGTGGGGACTAAATCCTTTTTTTTATGTTCAGTTTGCTCTATATTAATGCCATCGGGGTAACAAAAAAGTTTAAAAGTTATCAGATTTTAGACATGTCTTTAAATATGTTTACAGTGCCAATTCTGAAAAGGTTGGAACAGTGAAATATGGGCTGTACAGCCCTTTGAGACTGATAATATTTAACAAACAATGACATTCACAAGATATAATATTGCCTAATATGTTGTTGTAGTGGTTCCAATAGTAGGCCTACAAGGTGAATGAAAATTAGAAATCATGATTTTTGTTTTTATTAGGACTACCCCAACCTTTTTGGTATACGGGCCTACATGAATGAATAACAAGAACACAAACAAATGAACATAGACAATAACATTTGTACTCATAGTAAACAAAAACATGTTAAACACGTTAAAAACACACTAACACAATTTAAATATCCATCATACTGTATGGAACCGAAGCATAACGCCCTCTCACCGCACACACACAATGAAGGATTATGTGTTTTGGTCTTTTTCAGATACAGAGAAAAATACCATTGTGTCATCACCCATAGAACTATACTACCGGTAGCCTAGCCTAGCTAGCCTACTGCCTGTACCATAGCATGACAGACAGTAGGCTATCAGTATATGTTATAGCTCTGCCTTCCAAAACTATGAAGAAAATAAGTTACTCACCCTCATAATTCTGGACGTAACTTGTAAAATTTGAAACATTTCTCCCATTTAGCGTTGTATCGGCAACTCATTGAAATGAATTGCAGGTGTATAGTTCTATGGGTGATGACACAATGGTATTTTTCTCTGTATCTGAAAAAGACCAAAACACATAATACTTTATTGTGTGTGTGTGCAGTGAGAGGGCGTTATGCTTCTGACAACTTTTTAACCACAATGTTACCCCGATGGCATTAATATAGAGCAAAAGTATTTAGTTTTTTATTTCCTTACAGATGGGGCTGAAGGCCTCAGGTTGAGCTGGTGCATCTTATCCACTAGTTGCTCTACTGTTCAGTCAGCACATTACTCCCAACTCAACATTCAAACTCACCTGTTCCTGGGCCATGTTTCTCAGCATGAATGTTCCTGCTAAATTCTTAAATGTACTGCTTCACAGTAGTATGAATTGAACTATATACTATTTATGTTTTTATGTAAACATAAATAAACACAATAAAACCATACCCTAGCCCTTATTCAACCAGAACACCCACCCCTTCTACAGCAGCCTTGTACTGTAGAAACAAGGAGCACTTTAAGAAGAATGGATGAGAACACTGAGCACAAAGGAAAAGGGAAAATACCTTAAAAACTCTAGTGCCAACCAACCAAACTAATCCATCAGAAATTTAACCTGGATAGACCCAACCAAAATGACCAACAAACCAAAACGCACCACAAGGAAGTGCAACCAAAATGCACAACCTAGCTGCAAAACCACCCAACCAACTAACCAATGCGCAACACTGCGAAACGCAACCAAGATGCGCAACCCAGCTGCAAAACTTACCAAACAACAGACCATCCAACAACCTATCCCAACGCCAACCGTCAGCCAACAAACCAACCAGCTGGCCAACAAACCATGCCAACCATAAATACCCAACCAACCCTCTAACCAAAATATCCAACCTCTCATCTAACCAAAACAGCCACAATGTTGACCAATTAACCAAACAATCCCACAATAACTGGACTACCAGATCCACCATCTAAAAGAACAAAAGAACAAAGGTTAACATTTCCCGGACAAGCCCCCATGCTACGACCTGGCTCATGGGCCGTAAACCAAACAAACCAAACTCTTAACTGACAAACAGAATACATAGAATGAGGTGTGTATGTCTGTAGGTGTATGTACTGAATATATGTGGTGCGTGTTGCATGCTAACCAAACTAAGAAACTAAAACCAAACTAAGAAACAAACCAGCAACAGCATGTGTGGTGCCAGGAGGGTCACACAGACAGTGTGCTGTAACACACCTATTTTATTGACATGCCCAGGTGTACTTAATTTGCCTAATTATGGCCTATATCGCCATTAAGGAACACAGGCCTGCTAAAACTAAGCAGGGCCGTCACAGTATACTGTGATTTTTCCCTCCAAGCCTCATGCTCAACCATCCCAGAGCGTCATCACCACCATACTAATTTATATATATGCATCTATAATTGAGAGAATTCTGAAATAGGCCTATGTGTTATCAACATGTCAATGTATTATTAGGGTTAACACCCAATAAAATTTACAGCTGGGAAGACTGGAATTATTTTTTAATGTTTAGTGTTTCACCATCTAACTCAGCCAGTTAAGAGCTATAGCCTTAGATTTGATATGAATATGGTACCTAGAGCACAGCTTTAATCAACTGGCAACAATTAACAATAATGGAAAACTGGACTTATCAGTAACGGTATTCAAAATAAACGTGTGTCCAGTTCTATCACCAACACCATATATTATTAAACCTATAATTACTGTAACAGTGAGGACATAAATAATTGTTCACATCTGGTCAAGGACACTTATCTTCATAAACCAGTGTCAAATGAATCATCTTAAATGCACGACAGGCAGCCAGTTCTGCTACAAGACAAACTTCAAATTTATAACTTAAGCTCCTTCCATTTTCCTATTAAAGTGGAACTTTAGTTAGTCTAGCAAACAGTTAATATGTCAAAACAATTGAAGGGGCATCAAACACTTAAATAAATTTTATTAATATTTTATAGTGTAAGCTTATTAATACAAACATTTATAAGTGTAATCTGCTAATTAGGCTCCACCAACATTGATTGTGTTGTTGCACAGTGGACACGATGTAGGTCTATAGGCCTATTAGTCTATTCAGTAGGTCTACAGATCGTTGGCACGTCTAGACCTTTTATGCGCTTTGCAGAGTAAATAGTAGGCTATAACCTGCGCATAATGAGAAATGTACTTGGAACTGCTCAAGTGCTCATTTGTTGGTATTTATGCCTTAACATAGGCTACAACAATAAGTAATTTAGCAAACGTCAGGTTCCCTCCGTATTAATGTCTGCCGTTTTGTCCCGCTCTAAGGTTTCTGTAAACGTGCGCGCTACCTACCTGGCTGGCAAGTTCACTGGTCGTGGTCTGGCTGCAGTGGAAAAGCGATTCCACAACTCCTGTTGTGCATACAAAGCATCAGTTTCACATGTAGTGTGTGGAAAGGAAATACATTTTATTTATGCCTATAACGCTAGAGAAATATATGTAGCAGGGCTAGCTAGTGGGAGTCCGTTCTTCAAACTCCGGTAGTGTAGCGTCCTCGTTAAGATGTGAATTCACGCTGTGCTGCTCTGTATGCTCTATGCCCTACGCGGTGAGCGAAGCGCACATATCTTATTTGAAGTCGCAACCGTTTATTTTAGGCTATACAGTTCTATGTTTGTAACACAGAAAGGGTGAATTCATTAGCCTAATGAATATGTGAAAGATATCACAAAATGTTGTTGTTATGTATCCTTGCACTTTTTTAAGTGGGTATACGCAAATTCTTGACCATTCCTAGTGGTCATACGGCGTATACCTGCGTATCACGTAGACTACACCACTGCATGTACAACATGTACACCCTTTCATGGAAACGTATCCCCTGATGGCATTGGCCTCCTTCAGAAGGACAATGCACCCTGCCACAAAGCAAAAATGGTTCAGGAATTTGAGGAACACAAAGAGTTCATGATGTTGACTTTAATTTCCCCAGATCTAAATCCAATTGAGCATCTGTGGGATGTGCTGGATAAACATGTTCGATCCATGGAGACCCCACCTCGCAACTTACAGGACTTAACTGATCTGCTGCTAAAGGCTTGGTGCCATATACCACAGAACACCTTCAAAGGTCTAGTGGAGTCCATGCCTCGAGAGGTCAGGGCTGATTTGGCGGCAAAAAGGGGACTTACACAATATTAGGCAGGTGGTCAAAATGTTATGGCTGATCGGTGTATGTTACTTCCTTCGATGTGAAAATCCATTCATCCATTATCATGACCGCTTCTCCATTAGTGTCACAGTGTCAACAGAGTCATTAATAAAGCAGCACAGGTATCCCTGTCTCCACAGCTCGATACAGCACCCGCATTACTGCCTCTGTTGCGTCAACCGCCTGTCAATCTCAGAATCCCTTTTACCCTCACTCGAGAATACAACCCTGAGATACATGCACTTCTTTACCTGGGGTAGATTCTACCCATTAATAACCTGCAGAGGACAAACCATCCATTTATGAGAGAGAATCATAGCCTCAGACATGGAAGTGCTGATTTGCATCCGAACTTCTTCACACTCCACTGCAAACCGTTCCAGAGCCTGCTGGAGGTTCCAGAGCCTGCTGGAGGTCCCAGTATGAAGCACATCATCCTCAAAAAACAGAAGTGACACCCTTCCGCTCCCCACCTGACACCCTCTGACCCAACTACGCCTTGATATCCTCTCCATGAATATTACGAACAGGAGTGGAGACGAGGTGCAACCATGCCAGAGTCCAACACCAACTCTGAAAATGTATGACTTACGACAGAGTATGCAAACACAGCTCTCACTTTGAGTATGCAAGGCCCTAATAGCATGCATAAGCGGCCCCAATACTCCCGCAGTACTTGCCACAGAATCTTTCAAGTGACATGTGTTACGCCCCCTAGGCAAAGGGTCACCTTTGCCGGGGACACACACAAAGTCCACACAGACCACAGGATGCAATTACGGGGTTTAATATACACATAAACACAATTACAACTACTAGGCAGGAGACCAGACAAAAACAACAAACCAAACATAAGAAAGGGAAACTACCGGGCCGTCGGACCTGGCGGTTTCCCATGAACTAAAACCAAACCAAAACCCTCCAAACTCTAAACTAATAACAAAAGCTTCGAAAACAAAGGTACCCCGGGCTCCTACCCACAAGAATCGCCAGGTGTGTGTCAGTAGTTCTTTTCTGGCTGGGGAGCAAGGGGAAGACTGCTAACAGAGAGCTCTTGATATAGGCCCCCGGGTGTAGATCGAGCAATCAAGCTGTCTGGCTCCAGCCTACTGCTGCCAATAATATTGAGGGAAAAACATTTTTTATCTAAAACTTTTCTCAATAAAAAGAGGAACTAAAGTCCTATATGTGCATTATATTAGATTTTTCTAATTATAAATACAGGATATATTAATGCTTATGTTGATGACAGGTTTGACCAAATCTATCTATCATAACTTTTGGAAAAAACTGACATAAAATAGAAAATATCCCAACCTGAGGTGGCTCAACGCAATTTGTTGTCAATTAAAAATGTATTTAATCCCTGGCTATTTAAAAAGTGATGACTAAAGTAAATTAAAACTTTCACCTTTCAAAGTTGAAAAAGCACCCATTTCGTGGAATGACACACCTATTACCAACTTAATTTTGTGGCTTTTTGAAAATAAAACCAGACATAATCAAGCAAATATAAAGAAATGTGGCTTACCCTGAAATTGTTTCATATTCTTTCAGATCCCGTAGTACCGTACCATATCCAAATGAAATGTCTCCCTGCACAAGTTTCTCATGTTTACCCTGGTTTATCTCGAGTTCATTTTAGGTCTTCCTTTTATCCATGTTTCCTTCGATGGTATAAATATGTTTACTTGTCTGTGTCTTATATACTGTTATTGGGAAATACATTTGAGGTAGTTGTTCATCCGCCATTGCGATCGCAAAACTGAAGCCACTAGTGGGACCTGAAAGAGACCCGAGTCGAGCAGGATAGGGGAATGCAGTTCAGTGATTGACACTGCGTCAGCCACTCCTCCTGGCTCTGATTGGTTGCTTCTTCTGGGCACAGTGGCTTATTTAAGCTTTAAACTGCATTTCTTCCACAGATAACCTGTCTAATGTGCTACTTGTAGTATATAGTGACAGTTTTTGCAAATGTGACAAAACGTTATAAGTTACCAACCTCAGCTTTAATCAAGATGGGCGGTGCAATCGTTTCTTTCAAAATTACAAAATCAAAAATGATATTCAATTATGTCTCTCCATGCTTTTCTTATTTATTGTCAATCCTGTTCTCGAGTAGAAAACTCAAGTTCTTGAGGTCCTCTGAGTACTTCAAACAGTACAGAGATGGCAATGTTTTTGAGGGCATTTGATGCTATATTTAATTATTTTCATGACAAACCAAGATCTCAACAAGGGACATGTAATTATACAAAAAGAAAAAAATGTTAAAGAAAAAAATATTTGCAATACATTTCAAGAAAATGTAAATATTCAAATATTGTCTTCTGGGTCTCAGGAGGATAAAAAATAAGCATACAACATTTTCCTGTTTTGACAAGGGGAATATGCCTTGTGATAGTGTAGATAGTAGAGTGCTTTGTAGTGATTTGTATTTTAAACATGCCGGTGTGCATGGTGTTTTAATATGTTGCCTCTTATGAAATAAGTTCAGTACGTAAAAATGCAATTGTCTAATGTTATGTAAAACGGTGAAGATTCTGTCTGTATGTTTTAATAATTTAATTAGAATTGCATATAGTGTAAAGAAAAATGGCAAAATAAATAATTTAACTATCAGAAACAGTATATCCACCATGAAAATAAAGCAACACACCATACAGTATAGGACAGCAGACAGGAGCTAATGTACAAGTATCCCTAAAGTATACATTTTTATATGGCAGTAGATATATGATTTTATACTCTCATTCAAACATTTGATAATGTTGACAATAATAATGAGTATAATGATTTAAATGTTTTGTAATGGTTACGTATTGTATATTTCTTACTGACGTACTTGCAGTCAGCCACCTGCATCTCCAAGCACACAGGAGGCAATTCAGGGTATGCTGTCCATGGCCAATCTGTCCTCTTCGGAAAGCCTGCAACAACCCTGGATCAACAACCAATCTAAAAACAATAACCAGTCAATCAATTCCTGCATCACACAGTCAGGCAGGAAGGCCAGTGGAGCGGCAAGAAGTAACAACAGGAAGAAACCTACTAAACGTCTTCCAAAAAATCCAACAAAGAGCAGCAGTATTGACAGCATTGATTTTGATGATGACCAAGATCACATGGATGCGTGTTTTAAGGACTCTGATTATGGTAAGTACTATTTTAATGCTTTAATATTGATAAAAAATAATTAAAACACTATGATGCTGTCTAGTATATGTAATAATAACACATATATGTTGTTCCTCATAACTGCAAGTCTGGTATGTACTGTATTTGTACCTGATTGTGCAGACATGACAGGAAGACAATGGGAGAGAGTAATTTGTGTGATTTGTGTGTAGATCCAATTCATTTTTTAAGGGTGTGTATGTGGCGTTGAAAACACATTTTTTGCCAAGAAACGTCAAGTTGTTGCAACTTCTGTGAACATGCTCGTATCTGCACCAGACTACACGTTTGATAACTGTCTTGCCCTGAAGACAAAAATATGCCAATATTCACTCAGTCATAGCGCCACCAACTGGCAACATGAAATGTCAATTTTTATGCAGTGACATACTGCTCCTAGCTGGTTTGAGGAATTCACTTCAAAACTTTATCAGAAAAGCCATAAGACCCTGACGATGACATTTTGTGAAGATTTGTGAGATTTCTTTACACGTCTTGTCTGGGGCGTGGCAAAGAATGTGCATCCTTCGCCAAGACACATCAAATTAAAACATATGGGCAGCCAGTGTAGTGAGGCCAGGATGGGGGAAATGTGCTCGTATTTATGTGTTCCAGTTAAAAGACAAGCTGCTGCATTTTGAACCATCTGGAGACAGGCAACAAGTGACCCACACATACAGTGCATTACAGTAATCCAACCGAGTGGTTACAAAGGAGTGGATTACAGTCTCAAAGTGCTTCCTTGGTATAATTTACTTTATTTTGGCAAATTGAAAAAAAATCTTGATTTAACAACAGCCCTAACAATAGCCCTGTCCATCTTAGTCAGAGTCAATTTTCACCCCTAAATTTGTGATTGATGGCTTGGAGTACTTAGCCAAAGAACCAAGATCAACAACGGGGATCCCAGTTTTACCAACAAATACCATAACCTACGTTTTACTTGCATTAAAACTTAAAAAGCTAAAAGCCATCCACGCCTTGATGTCGTCAAGACACTCAAGTAATGGCCAATGGACAGTGTCATTCTTTTTAAAGGCCACATAAATCTGGGTATCATGCGCATAACAGTGAAATGACATACCATGCTTCCTAAGAATAGACCAAAGTAAAAACAAATAAATAGAAAAAAGAAAAGGGCCCAAAACTGAGCCCTGTGGGACCCCACAAGTTAGAGGGGCAGAGGAGGACATAGAGTTACCATAGCTGACACAGAAACATTGACCCAAGTATGACCTGAACCATTTTAGAGCTATGCCCTTTATGCCTACCCACTGCTCAAAACGATCAAAATGTTATGGTCCACTGTATAAAATGCAGCAGTTAAATCGAGAAGCACAAGAATGACACAATCACCGTCAGTAGATAACAATATATCATTAAAAACCTTTAAAAGAACTGTTTCGGTGCTCTGCAGGGGTTTAAAACCGTACTGGAAAACATCAAGAATATTGTGCTCTTCCAGAAAGGCCATTAACTGATTGTGCACAATTTTTTCAAGTCTTTTTTTATATAAAACTTAGCTTGGAGAGAGAAGTCTAAAATTGGCAAGATCCGCAGGATCAAGACCTGGTTTTTCAAGTAAAGGTTGCACTACTGCATGTTTAAAATAATCAGGAAACACACCTGAGGACAGACTACTATTAAGAACTGCAAGAACTGATGGTCCTATAGTGAGGAAAACATCCTTAAAAAGTTGAAGAGGGATAACATCACTTGGAAAACCTGAGGGCTTCAAACTATCAACAACATTCTGTTGTAGCTAGCTCCCGGTACGGTACACTTCCATTACAGTAAAATACGCAAATAAACTCAAAATTACATTTTAAAAACCTTTTACGCTTTATTCAACTGAATATAATACAAATACAATATCTTAACATTGTGTTTAGACTGATGTACCTTTTTTGCATGTGTATATGAAAGAAGGAAGCCTAAATAAAGAGGACCACAGACTACTGTGTCTGTTACATTACCGTATAAGATTAGTTTTACACATCATTCAAATTTCTTTTTTTAAATTGAGTTTGGAATAAGTGAAAATGAATGTACTTCACCTCCCAAACGGCAGCATTATTAACCCATCCAGAAAAAACATGTAACTGTCAGTACTTTTATACGCTTTCATCTTGGCAGCATTATTCATGGGTACCAAAGATGTAACTTCCGATGTAGCTTCCGCCATTGGTTCCCTACCCCGCGATTATTTTAGACAGTGAATACAGTGCATGTAATTGAGACAGAAATAAATTATTGGTTGCGATTTTACATTCATATTACCTCATCCAACTGTATTTTGTACCTTAGAATCTTGCAAGTGTTTGCTCTGAGTGATTTTTACTGACATACCGGATAGGTTATAAGCTGACTACCATACCATAACAACGGCAAATTACTATAGCATTCTACATAGGATGTCTATCAATACGTTGTTGCAGGATGGGTAAACGACAGCATCTGGAGACCAAATGAACCAGTCATCACAAGACATGTAAGTAATTCAACAACAATTACCAACTGGTTAAAATGTTAGAGCTTTGTTAGTTAAAGCTAGATAGCTAACATTAGCACTGGAGACGAGCTTGATTGCTAATAAGTGGTACAGGTACATGTTTTGTTTTAGAAGTAGGATACAGGTCAGACTAGATGGTGTAGATTATGGCCATATGCTTTTTCTTATATTTAATACAATAAAACACAAGTCCAATCAGCATATTATTTTGTAACAAGCTCTGGGGAGTTTTGCTTCAATGAGAAAAACACTTATTAACATACTGCATTTTTCACTTGACAGGTCAGCCATTCAAGGTTATCAACACTGGCAGTTGAAATATATTACATTAAATTTAAAGATTATGCTTTATTGTTGTATATGTAGCCCTGACTGAATTTTATATTCAGTATGGTCCATAATAAATAAACAATTACATAATGTTAAATAATGTTATTTATATAGTTTGTTTGCAATACACTTGTTTAACATGTGCTAGATACAATCTAACTTGTATGTATGTGAAAGGAATGGTATTTTGAACATCGATTGGTTGACACTATGTTACTAGCCAATCATAATACAGTGAAGGCGGGTTTTAGAGAACGATCTAGAACTACAAGCTAGGTACGGGAGAGTGAAGCGAGAAGAAAACACAGACTAGAACGAGAGAATATACCAGTACAAAAGCTGTAATGGTGGACGACCTGTTGCACCTATAAGTGTTCTATTTTGGTATGTTTTGAAAGTTAAGCGTGTTAAGAGACATTGTGTAGGGCTTATATTTGCGCACAAATAGTGTTAATTGGAGTTATCCGTGTCGGAGAACATCCACATGGGGAACTGTCATGCCGGACCTCTGAACAAGTGCGTGACGCATCAGGGAGAACGATTAAGCAATACAACCCATATTGCCGACCAGTGTTGCCAACTTAGCGACTTTTTCACTATATTTAGCGAGTTTTCAGACCCCTCTAGCAACTTTTTTTTAAAAAGCGACTAGCGACAAATCTAGCGACTTTTTCTGATGTTACGGGAGACTTTTGGAGACTCTGATGTGAAAGCACGTATCGTTCTTACTCTTGTCCTTCAGCAGCAGGTGCTGCCGTGGGCCCCTTTCCCGTCCCAACGCACTCACAGGCGGCCCAGTTCTCACGCAGCAGTCCCTCTCAGCGCTGCAGTCAGAGCCAGGCATG
>JAODLL010002582.1:0-12292 GCA_026546735.1 Forbesichthys agassizii | reverse complement strand
AAGTTTGGGGTCCCTTACTGGAGCTGCTGCCCCCACGACCCGACTCCGGATAAGCGGAAGAAGATGGATGGATGGATTTTAACTCAGTCACATCATGAATCATGCTAGCGTGATCAGATCATGTGGCTGGTTCTAGACATCGTAGCTTAAGTCACGTGAAGCATTAGCCGTCAACTTCCAACAAAAGAGCTGGCGCAATAATCTATTCTATTTTTAAAGTGATGTTGACAGAGCAAAAGAAAAAAAACAATAAAAATATGTATGTTAATATCTTCATAATTTTTAAATAAAATGTCAGAATGAAACTGCTGACTTAACTCTACAGGTTGAGACTAATTCAGCCAGAGCGAAGCCAGCCGGAAAGAGACATTGCTCATATTTATCATGGTTTTTAGCCTATGTTTCGAGTAGTTTTGTGGTAGTGATGTAGCGAATGGGGCAAGTATTGCCTTGTTCTATGAAATAGGCGAGAAGAGGCAGATCTTTAATTGATTAGGTGAGAAACTTGCTAATAAACATTTGTTACTTTTGTTTAACTTTTATCTTATGTAGCATTTGTGTATACAGTACTGCATAGCGAATACATACCTGTAAAAATGCTTTGAATAATCCTGAATCTATATGTGTTGTCATGTAGCAGAGATGAACAACAGTAGACCATCACCAGCCAGCAGCAAGAACAAGCGAGAAGGCCTGCTACAGTTACACCTGCTTTTTGTTGTACATTTTTATATAGCCCGATTTGATCAGAAGTGTACCATTATAGGTTTATAGCTGTATTTTCTGTTTACATGTACACCTTTTACAAACATGTTTGTTTCTTATAGAAAAAACCTATTCATTTTCCAACTTTACTTTTTTTGGGTGTAATGTTTATAATGTAGTTGGTTGATATTATTAAACATTAACATCATTAGGCTATTAAATCTATAAATAATGGAACATTTAAAACCACAGAACATCGAAAAGGTTAATTTCATTTTTGTTTAGTGAAAAACAATGTCAAACTAAACTCCATTCAAAAATCAGATTAATTTGATATGATAAATGCAGGCCATTTTTATTTGCATATTAGCTTTAAATAACAATGCATAATATGGCCTGCGCAAAAGAGCACATTAGCCTTTTCCGGCTTTATAGGCTACGTTTATAAAGTATGGTAGCATATCTTAAAATGACACAGAACAAGAAGAAATGCCGTCAGTATTCAGTTGAATACCTCAGCTATGGATTCATACCTTCTCCAACAGCTTCCTATGTGTTTAATTTGTGAACAAGTTTTTTTCCAATGAGGCAATGAAACCTTCACGTCTAATGAAGATCCACCCGGACAAGGCTGACCAGGCTTTTCGTTTAGGCTCTCAAAGAGAAGCATGGTAGGAGCACCATCAGAAATCTCTTTGCCAAGAAAAGCAGCCAAAATGATAGTGGGCTAGTGGTGTCCTACAACATCTCTCTGCTAATAGCTAAATGTGGACAGCCGTTCACAATTGGTGAGAAGTTGGTTCTCCCTGCCATTGAAGAGGCCATCTCTACTATGATGGGGTGCGACCCCACGCAGGTGCTGAAATCCATCCCACTTAGCATTGACACCGTGGCACGCAGAATTGATGAAATGGGTGCTGTTACAGAGGAGCAGCTGTGTGTCATCCTGTGGGGCTCTCGATTCACCCTTCAGATGGATGAGACAACCACCTCTGATAACAACGTTGTTGATGGCCTATGTCCGTTTTAAGTCCTCCAGCGGTGTGGAGATGGCAGAGGAATTTTTCTTTTCCAAATATTTGGAAACAGACACGAAGGGCCAGACCATTGTTAATGCGCTTAATTCGTATCTACAGGAGAAGTCCATCCCAATCACAAATATCTTAGCATGCGCCACTGATGGTGCCCCATCCATGATTGGTAGGTACTGCGGCATCACTGCTCTACTGAAAGAGCAGGTCCCGCATGTGCTGACCATCGATTGTGTGTGGCACCGCCACAACCTTGTGGTCAAATGTAAATGTCCAGCTCTCCACGAGTTATGTTGCAGACTGTTATATGTTGCAGTCAAGGCAGTAAACAGAATAAAAGCCCATGCCCTGAATGACCAAGTGTTCCGACAGCTGTGCCAGGAAAACAATGAAACATTTGAGCATCTTCTTCTCCACACTGATGTCCGCTGGCTATCGAAGGGAAACTGCCTTGCTCGTTTTTGTGGGTTGTTTGACACCATTGTGGAGTTTCTGGAGGAGGCTGATGCAGCTCTGGGAGAACAGGTGTCATCCCGCCGCTGCAACATCATGTATCTTGCAGACTTTTTTGAAAAAATGAACACTCACTTTAAAGCTCCAAGGAAATGGCGTTACACTCGTTCAGTGCAAGACCGTCATCCATAGTCTCACCTCCAGGCTGGATGTGTACAAGCAGGCAGAAGGCAGTTTGCCCATTTCCCGCAGTTGACAAAGGTGGTTAGGCTATTAGAATGAATATTGTATGACACATTATTTTTAGCAGCGCAGAAGTAGCCTTGCTAGCAGAATAATTTTCATTATAATTTCTATCCTAGGCCTATGCTATCCATAATACATATAAATAAACATATATTAGTAGACTATTTAGCAATAAAATAACCAGTTCAGATTTGGTATACTCCTTACAGGTGTCTGCAGTGTTTTCCGATGACCTCATTTACGTCGACCACCTGAAAATGGTGAAGGCCGACCTGGAAATCTGCTTCAGGGACCTTGAAGTTCCTGTCTGGGTGGTTCAGCCCTTTCAGGCAAACGTGGTAGACTGCGAGCTTGCCATCCAGGATTATCTTGTAGATCTCCAGTGCGACATCGAGGCCCAGGCTCCCTTTCGCACCTCTGGCTTGGGAAGCATGTGGGCAAAATATGCCACGCGTTACCCGGCTCTCTGGGAGAAGACCAGACTGCTGCTTCTTGCTTTCCCGACCATGTATTTAGTTGAGCAGGGATTCAGACAGGTCCTCCACATGAAGTCCAAGTACCGCAATCGCTTGGACTTGACAGCTTCAGGCACACTACGGCTGAAACTTACCTCACTGCAGCCACCAGTGAAGAAACTGGCAGAGCAACACCAGGCACAAGGCTCTCACTAACTAACGGCAGGTGCCACATAGGCTAATTAAATCAAATTTAAAAACAAAACAGTTTGCTAATTCAACCGAATTTCAATTAGGCCTAATTAACATATTTGAAATCAGAGTTAATGACTCTAGTACTTGGCACACATCTTGACATGCTTTTTCTGTTCAATAAACTAATAAATCTGTCCTTCTACGTCGTTACGCATCGTGAGTACTTGAGAAGGCCAGTAAAGCCGCCAGCAGACGGACTGTTCGAGGGCCATACAGTGAATCATGACATAGTAGCTTTTATGTATAATTTACATTCAGATTTTGTATTAATTCATTTTTCAACTGGGTTTACTAGTTTAGTTTTATTCTTTCTGAAAATACGTATTTTTTGTTTTGTTTAGTATGTCTATTTAGTACGTTTATATTACGTTTCTAACATGATAGTCTACCAATACTGCGAATTAGCTAAGTCGTTTAAGATTTGCGCTATGAGTTCTGAGGTTGGTGGTTCAAAGCACCACGCATAATAGTATTTTTTCCCGTAGCAGACAAGCAAGTTATATTATAGCCTGTAAGTTTAGTAAGTTTGTAACAATCTGATCTGTGGGGGTTCATGACTCTTTGCGACACATTGTTTACTGTTGCCGTGGTTTTACTTTTAATATTCTACTGTGCACGCTGCCGCGCACAGTCTTCCAAGGTGATGTTTGAGTCGTGCCTAGTTTATTTATTTTATGTGTGAAGGAATATACAGACTGTCAGATTGTTTGTCAATAAGTGGAAGACTGGTTATCTTTTTATAACGACTTTAACCATTACAAGTTACTGTATACTGCAAGTTGTACATCATGCAACTTGTGTAAATAAATGTTGCCGCTCTATATTACGTTTCTAACACAGCAGTCTACGAATACTGACGAATTAGCTCAGTCGGTTAAGCTTTGCGCTATGAGTTCTTAGGTTGGTGGTTCAAAACAAAGGTTTTTTTTTTTCCGTATGGAAACATGGTGGGAAGTCCGAAGCTCACTATGATGTGGCTTCGGCTTTTGATCTTATAATAAATTGAACTGCTCAAAACCAGACAAGCTTAACAACATTTTACATTTGATCTGTTTTAAATGCGACTTAATACATTTCCATAAAGTTCCTGTTTTATTTGGCCTCCAATCCGCAATTAATATTTTCTGAATATAGAAACACTGCAAGAAGATTGAAACCCACAGCAGGGGCTGAATCAATTCCCCCATAGGCTAGGCCATGTACTCATCTCTCCCGCTACCAAACCCAAAGCGTCCATTAGAGTCTATTGACTAAAAATATAAGTTTATTTATTACAGGACATATACAGCAAGTAATAAAACAATTACCAACCAAGTATCTTATGTTATAATGGACAGTATAAGCGACTTGTCAACAGCATGCAAAGTATCCACGAAGTAGCGTTTCCATTGTCGAAATTGAACTGCTCAAAACCAGACAAGGTTTACAACATTTTACCTGTTTCATCTGTTTTAAATGTTTTAAACTTTAGCATAGCTATACGGTACATAACCGTCAGCAGCATGCAAAGTATCCACAAAGTAGCGTTTTCATTGTCCAAGGAAGTATTTACATTTCATTGGAATTTTTGGAGAATTAGCCTAGCTGTGAAGCACGCTTAAGGTGCTAATCGTTCTAATACAGTAGGGTATGGAACAAGTAGTCCTAAGCCTAATGTAAAAACAATTTTCCGCTGATAGACATCATGCAGGTCCACACAGGTGGGTCAATGTCCATGCAGTGTCCAAATCTTTCAGTAAACATTTATTCATAGAACACTCCTTTCCATTGTAGTTCAACACGTATGTGTGTTCTTTTTGCATTGATGCACAGAGAGGAAGAATAGTCTCGCAAAGCCAGCCTTTCCTTAAGGGTTTAGCATTGCTTATGTGACGTAGTGCCAGTGTTGCCAACTCTGTTCCAATTAATCTAGCAAGCACCAGCTCCGAAAGTTGGTAGAAGTCGCCAGATGACGAAATGCACTCATTTGCATATTGATGCTGACAACTTAACAAATATGTCTCACCTTTTCCCTGAAAACAGAAATTTAAAAGGAGGATTTACTTCCCATCACAATAATTATCATTAGACATGGACCGGGTGGCAATAATTATATTCCCGTAGTTGTGGTCTTGACCGGTCTCCAAGTAAAATCCCTAGACCTCTTGGTCCGAGACAGAGACAATTGGACCTTGTAAAAATGCCGTCGAGTCCGAGACGAGACCGAGGCCTTAAAAAAGTCTTACTAAAACACTAGTTTAGGTTACTGTAAACAGTAGGCTAATAAAATAAGAATAAACAATCATACGGTCCTTGGACATGCACCAGATTGAGTAAGGCTCAAGCGAATCATATTCTCCCAATGTCTTTAGAGTAAAAGTTTATCCTTAGTTATTTGTTAATTTGCAAACCGTTCTGAATTTCTTTAACATAATTATCGACATGAGCCAAAAACATTAATTAAGAAGTAATGGAGAGTACTCTATCCGTAACGCTCACTATTACAGGTGCAATGCTTAACCTAATGAGCCACTAAGTTACGCTCGCTGTGACGACAGCCTTAGGCCACACATTGACGAGTGTCAATTGTTTACGTGACGGTGGCACACTGACTGAGAAAATTTGGATGTCCGGTTCTTTGATGTCACCATTTAAAGCACCAAATCAGTCATAAAAAGACTTATTCATACTGAACTAGATTCAAAGATCCATAAGATCTAACTATCAGACATTACAAACCACCTAGCTGTACTGTATTGTGGACAAGCGCAAGTTGCAAGTTGTAGACGCCACCTGGCAGATATTTGACGAAATTGCACTCACATCGCACACCGCCGTCATCTACTATCGTGAGGCCGTGCGACAGGAGTGTCACATTAGAGGTCAGACATCTATAGGTTAATTTGAGATTAGTCTAACTGAATGTGCATGCATAATCAAATCCTTGCACGGCATAGTTTTATCATAACTATTAACCTCTCCGGTACTCTCCGCTAGAGCCTACTATGCTAACCGAGTTGTCAAAACAGTTTTTTTTAATATCAGGAATTTCTATAAAAAAAAAATTTAAAAAATACTTGTGATCAAACCTATGTTGAACGATATAATGAAAACCGGAATTTTTTTTTTTACAAAAAAACTACTAAAAATGACATTTATATTTGCTGGCGGTAGCTAGTAGTTAGCCGTCCTCCACTCTGACCAGAAATGTTTTGAATTTGCGTATCACCTAGGCAAGTGCCTGTGTCCTCTATTTCTGTACCAACGTAGAGCTCACAACCCTGACATAGAAAACCCTCCCACCCGCTAATCCAGCCTGATTTTTCACAGCACCACCTAGTTGCGGCTGGAGGGCGGTGGAACTGCCAGTTGGCTGTCAAGAAAACAGACCATCTCTGCCTATGCCTCCTTAAAGTCTCTGCATTTTCTGGCCTTGATGGAAACTTTGATCACACCGACAAACAACCAATATCAGCTGGCCTTTCTACTGCTTACTCCTTCCACAGACCCTGGCCACCTGGGAGGTGGAACAAGACTTCTCATCTCCCCAATGTGGAACTATTGCACTTTCCCTCTGTCTCACGTGACTATCTCCTCTTTTAAATTCCATGCTATCTCAGTCAATAGCCCTGTTAGACTGAATTGTTGTCATCTACCGTCCCCAAAGCCAGCTCAGGAACTTCCTAGATTAAATGGATGTCCTCCTAAACTCCCTCCCTGTAGACAAATTGCCACTTACACTCTTTGGTGATTTCAGCATTCCTCTAGTGAAGATACACTCACTAGAATTTCTCAACTTCATTTCCTCATTTGACCTCACACTCACCATCTCCTCCAACACACCAGACAGAAATATTTCTGGACCAGATCCTGCTCTAGTAAACTTTTGGTCACTCCTCTTCTTCTCTCTCCCTTAAATACTCTCTGACCCCACTACTCCGACCCAAGTCGTCTCCACCCCTACTTCCCTCCTCACACCAACCCCTTCACCTCCATAAACCTTATCAGCTGATGATTTTGTAATTATCTTCTCAAAGAAGGTGAATGACATTAGCAGCTTCTTCGCACCTCCAATGATAACCTGTCCCACAACATCAGCCTGCACCCTAAATGCCTTCTTCTTCCTCTCCACAGAAGAAGTCCAGACACTCTTATCCAACTGGGCTAATACTGGTCCTCTTGACCCTATCCCCACATCTCTTCAAGCCATCTCACAGGACATCCTACCATTCCACACCTCACCTATCAACTCCTCTCTACCCTCAGGTTTGGTCCCAGCTGCCCTCAAAACAGCTAGAGTCAGACCGCTGCTCAAGAAACCAGCCCTTGATGCATCCTCTCTCCAGAACGACAGACCAGTATCCCCCTCTTCTCCAAAATCCCTTGATCATGCAGTCTCCAACCAACTCCCACTCAGACCTCAAGACCCCCACCAGTCTAGCTTCAAAGCTGCACACTCCACTGAGACTGCTTTTCTCATGGTGACTGATCTGGTCATCCTCCCTATCTTCACTCCTCATCCTTCTAAACCTGTCTGCCGCATTTGACACAGTAAACCACAAGATCCTTCTTTCAACACTTTGCTCTCTCCTGGTTTGAGTCCTACCTGACAGATCGAGCCTTTCAAGTTCTCTGGGATGAATGTATGTCCAAACCCTGTCCACAAAACATAGCACAAGGATCGCACAAGGATCTGTTTTGGGACCAATAATCTTCTCATTGTATACTTGAGCTCTTAGCCCCGTCATTTCTTCTCATGGATTCTCCTATAATTTCTATGCTGACACCCAACTCTACCTCTCCTTTTCTCTATTTGACACACAGATCTCGGAATGTCTCGCTAACATAAGTGCCTGGATGTCTACACTAGAGATGTGCGCGATTAGTCTGTTAAACGCTGGGACTATCGCTAGTCGGCACCATAAATACTAGTCGGTTAAACATATTTTATTTATTGAAGTAGTGGCTCAGACTCTCCTGCCTCAGCCGGCACATGAAACATGCAAAACATTCTGTTGATGCTGCGAGTGAAGTTGGGAGCGCTTGAGTTTCCATGCATTCATGGTTCCTTAGCAGCAAGGGAGCGGGGACAATTCTGGAGCGGCAATACTTTGATGTTACCACTAACTCCGCTTACAGAAGACAATTTGCAGCACAGCGTTAGGTCAAATGACTGGAAATTGCATTATGTCTGGTTGTTCAACAATTGTCCACTAGATGGAGACATTCAAAATATGAATTTAACAGAACACTCCCCACTTGGCATAATTAAATGCCACTATAAGACTACAGACCATTACAATGCATCTGGAGAAAGGAGGCTAACTGTCTCTGTGACAGGCCGTATGAAGGTTTTTGTCCCATCCTTCTTAGAAACCTTGATTTCGACCTTGCGCACTCTACCATCTACCACTTTCTTCGTGGCTGAAGAATAGAAAGGTACTGTTTCCTCCATCGATCCCAGAAGGTTTGTGCCAGGTGTTGGACTTGTAGCCACTGAGGTTTGTGGAGGCTCTTTACCCAGTCTCCAGATGAAGCAGATGGACAGCTCACTTTCTGAGTGAGGAGAGTAGCTGGGGTAAGTAGGAAGGGGTCCTCCACATCAGACGACACTGGAACGAGTGGTCTGGCACTTATTATAGCAGCCACTTCTGCCATTAGAGTAGTGAGTGCCTCATTGGAAAGTTTAGTAGAGCTGAGTTGGAATAGCATAGAGTCCAATATCTTTCTTGCTATTCCAATCATCCTTTCCCATGACCCCCCATGTGTGAAGCATTTGAAGGATTAAACTTCCAGGTGCAACCATGATCCAAAAGAAATGAGTCAACAGAATCCTTACGGATTTTCAATTCTTTACAAGCACCGACAAAGTTAGTTCCTTGATCGGAACGATGTAGCTTCACCGGGCCTCTAATGGCAAGAAAACGCCTGAGAGAGTTTAGAAAACTTTATGTGTCTAAAGACTCAATAACTTCAATGTGGACAGCCCTCACACTGAGGCACGTAAAGATCACAGCCCATCGCTTACTTTGAGCAATGCCACCTCTTGTCCGACGTGCAGATACGGTCCAGGGACCAAAAACATCCAAGCCAACATTGGTGACGTTGTTTACGACATGTGACGCATGCATGAATTACACTGCTCACAGGTCTTTTGCCACCACATATCCACATATCCACAGACCAGCAGTATTGCCCCTTCAGTGAATGATTGTCCCTGGTGATGTATCTCTTCATGGTGATGTCGGAATAGAAGAGTTGCTCGGTGGTGCTTACCGGATATGATGTGGGGCCCTTCTCCTCTAGTTGCATATCTGCATCTTTGATGCGACCATCAACTCTCAAAGAGTTCTCTCAAAGAGAGTAGGCTACATAGTTAGAGCCTCATTTAATTAAGTACATGTGGATATTTAATAGTGTGTGTGTATATATATACACACTACCGTTCAAAAGTTTGGGGTCACTTAGAAATTTCCTAATTTTTGAAAAAAAAGCACAGTTTTCTTCAATGAAGATAACATTAAATTAATCAGAAATACAGTCTAGACATAGTTAATAGTGAAGATTTGTTTTGCTCGTCGTTCAGTGCTCGTTCGTTTGTCTGTGCTTGTAATCGTTACAATGATCAACTAAAATTATTTTTCAAGTCAAAGTCAAATAGTTTTTATTATCATTTCAATCATATACATTCAATCATATGCAAAAACGTGTGCAAAAAGTACGGGACAGTAGGCACAGTGATAGACAGTGCAGCGCCGACCAGTACACAGTAGTGCAAAAAGATTACAGTTACAAAAAAACCCAAATGTAAACATAACATAATAAGAGATAGTGTTCTATGCACACAGCAGTTATTGAGGTAGCAGACAGTTATAAAGTGACAGTTAATAAGTGCAACTCAGGACACAAGTGTGTGTGTCAAACCAGTCTCTTCGTATTGAGGAGTCTGATGGCTTGGGGGAAGAAGCTGTTACACAGTCTGGTCGTGAGAGCCCGAATGCTTCGATACCTCTTGCCAGACGGCAGGAGGGTAAAAAATTTGTGTGAGGGGTGAGTGGGGTCATCCACAATGCTGGTTGCTTTGCGGATACAGAGTTTTATGTAAATGTCTTTGATGGAAGGAAGAGAGACCCCAATGATCTTCTCAGCTGTCCTCACTATCCTCTGCAGGGCTTTGCGGTCCGAGACGGTGCAAGTCCCAAACCAGGCAGTGATGCAGCTGCTCAGGATGCTCTCAATAGTCCCTTTATAGAATGTAGTGAGGATGGGGGGTGGGAGATGTGCTTTTCTCAGCCTTTGAAGAAAGTAGAGACGCTGCTGGGCTTTCTTGGTGATAGAGCTGGTGTTGAGGGATTAGGTGAGATTCTCCGCAGGTGAACACCAAGGAATTTGGTGCTCTTGACAATTTCCACAGAGGAGCCGTCGATGGTCAGCGGAGGGTGTTTATCTTGTGCTCTCCTTAAAGTCATCAACCATCTCTTTTGTTTTGTAGACATTCAGAGAGGAGTTGTTGACTCTACACCAGTCCGGTAGCCACTGCACCTCCTCTCTGTATGCATACTCGTCGTTCTTGCTGATGAGACCCACCACGGTCGTGTCATCGGCGAACTTGATGATGTGGTTTTAGCTGTGCATTGCTGCACAGTTGTGAGTCAGCAAAGTGAACAGCAGTGGACTTTTGATTAATGATTAGTTGTTCTGGTGGCAAAAATATTTGAATGGTCATTGTTGCGCAATTATATAAGATGGCAGCTGCAATGTGCTACAAAGCTGATGCAATGTGTCACATCTGGTCAAGTTTCCCTGTGAGATTTTCAATCAAAAATGAAAGGGAGACGCTCTCAGCCAGGCTGTTAACTTTTCAAATGAATCTAGTAGGCTACAGTGCCCTCTCTAAAGTAGTAGTGGGTCAAATAGGCATTAGGCTATAAATGAATACATTACCTATAGAATATTTAATTACAATCTAACCACTTTTTTAAACAAAATGAACAAAATATACATAATTTAAAGGGGAAATCTGAGCTTGTTTTACAGGTGCTGTTACAAATAGGAGAAAGTAACAAACCCCTCCCTCACCTCAAACCATCTCTATGCTCATAATGTATTGTAATATATTATAGCATTAGGATAACGATATATTAGCGATATAAAACTACCACAAAAAAACACCAGTGATACAACGTAGCTATATAAAAACATGTTGGTAACATTTAAAGTCGTGTAATTTAATGTTTTAAAAATAGGCCCAGCCTACCTATTGATATGAACTCAGAACGCCGGTGTTATTATATAGTTCTACATGGTGTAGGCACACCATATACAATAAAATTAATTTTGTGAAGGTCTGGCAACATTCCATTGGGAAGTGTTAATAGTGTAGGGGTCATGTACAATTATTATTATTATTATTATGAATATTAATATCCATAAACGGGGCACCACCTACTCAGTTATTTATACAATCCCTCAGTAATTTACCAAGGGTGTCCCGCAGTGAGTGGGATCTGCGGCAGGCGCTTTACCATCAGTCAGTCAAATATCTGGACCCAAAGAAGTTATTTTCAAATACGATATAGACCTTCATAGAACCATGGAAATGAGTTTAGAAGTTATTAGGAAGGAACCATATAGGCTGAAGCAACGGAACCAATTGGACATGAGGAAACCTCGACCGCTTGGTCTGTATAAACACTCCTATCCTATCTTTTCTGTAGCTAGGGAGTTTACCACTGAGCTGGGCGAAGGCCAGGTTTGAAAGCGATCATAAGATGAAGAAAGAAAGAAAGAAACTTCTAGAGCAGCACAACACCATCTATTAACTTGAATTATTTTTACCTTTTTGAACAGAGGGGCACTGTGGCAGTCAGGCAGCCGGGTCACGGGACTTCTCTCTCTGGGCCGGTTCGGGCCTGGTTCGGGTTCGGGATGTTATGGTCTACAAGTTTACAATACTGTCTGGTGGTGAACCTGATAGAGTATTTACCTTTTGCGCGGGGGATCAGGGTTTAAGACCCAAATAAGACAGATGTCACTTTACCGTCCTAATTTGGTTTTTCCCATTATTACATTTAAAGTAAATGAATGAACCATCATCTTATTGTGGTGGAGAGGTTTGTGTGTCCCTATGATCCTGAGAGCTGTGTTGTCTGGAGCCTTGTGCTCCTG
>JAODLL010002581.1:0-12292 GCA_026546735.1 Forbesichthys agassizii | reverse complement strand
CTCTGGTGAACTCCATGCCCAAGAGGGTTAAGGCAGTGCTGGAAAATGATGGTGGCCACACAAAATATTGACACTTTAGGCCCAGTTAGGACATTTTCATTTAGGGGTGTACTCACTTTTGTTTCCAATGTTTTAGACATTAATGGCTGTGTGTTGTGTTATTTTGATGGGACAGCAAATTTACACCGTTCTACAAGCTGTACAATCACTATTTTACATTGCAGAAAAGTGTAATTTCTTCATTATGTTCACATGAAAAGACATGCTCACATATTTGCAAATATGTGAGGGGTGTACTCACTTTTGTGAGATACTGTATATATTTTTTAACAAAATTCAGTGAATTTCTTCAGTCCGTTAGCTACCTGTTCTGTGTGCGGGGTGAATAAAGTAAACTGATGTTCATACATAGCCTTTTTATATATACATACATACACAGATAGATTCAGTTTAGTTTGATAAATGTTTCTATTTTTATATTTCAAACAGCAAGCTCTGAGAGTTGACACGGCCCTGCTTGAGTTTCCACAACAGCTACAACACATCGCTGCTGCAGCACGGTAAACAGAAAGTCACACCCTAAAGCTTTGCAGCTGTTTTAAGAATAAAGTAGTACTTTTTATGCCTTTTCATAATAATAATAATAATAATAATAATCATTTTTTTGCTCCACACATTTAGAATGAATAAGGATGACATTGAAGCTGAGTTTGAGAAAGAGGTAAAGAAAGTAAATAAAGCAATCTTGGACGCCACAAAACAGGAGGATCTCAAAGCACAGATGGAGGATTTTCTCAAGGTTGTGCCTATGTGGCTTTTTACATCTAATTCAGCACAGTTTGTTCAATGAAGTGAGATAACTACCAATATCTCATCTAATTTACTAATACAAAAAAATGCATTGAAAAGGCATTGTGCAAACATGGATATTGTTTTTATATTATTTTCTTTGTTTGATATTCTGTTTTACATTGTGTTTTATATGGTATTTTAGAAGGCTGAGATCTTTCTGGATGAAATGAAGGCCTCTCTTCATACTCTGATCTGTGTGAGTGATTCAGTAGCAGACTACTTTTGTGAGGACCCTGCCAAGTTCAAACTGCACGAATGCTGCTCTATTTTCAACTCCTTCTGTGAGAAGTTTCTGCGGGCCATTCAGGTAAGACGAGACTACTCTTGTTTGTTTTTCACTTGGAATTGAAAGGTGCTATGTTCTGATATGACTTTCTACCACTAGATGTCACACTAGAGCACCAGCATCTCAGACCATCTCAAATGCTCTGTGGGCCCCACACACACACACAGACACCCACAGGCACGTAACATGCATGCATCCGGTCCAGCTATGTAAACAAAGAACAGAGGAGCTGGGATTACAACACACACAGAGGGAGTGTGATGTCATTCTCTGCTCAGGCTGCAATTACGCCACTATATCTTTAAATATAAAATAGTTGTTTGCTACTATATTAATGTTTATAGTGCAGCATTAACACTGGTGGTGACAGTTTTCCGCTATATTCATTAGGGATGTTCCTAGCGACTAATTTCACCATCTGTTAAACAAAATTTGAAATTTAGACAAGTCGATTAGTATAAAAATACCAAAACAGTCAGAAAACTGTCCAAATTGATTACAAGCAGGCTTTACATTGTCAGCGTGTGTACATGTTGCAGGTCTCTCCCTACTTGCTGTTTTGTCTCAGTGGTTGGAGATCATGTTTTAGCTTTCACTTTCTTCTCATTTATAAAAAATCCAACCGATTTTATCTTCGGAAAATGAACAGTTACGGCACAACAGTGGCAGAGTATGGTACCAATACAGCTCCGTTATTCATAGGCAGCGGGACGAGAGCGTTATGAAACACTTTATATTGATTCTGTATCTATCTGTATGCTGCATTGGCTGTGCTAGGTTAAACTAGCTACGGTAAGCTAATTAGGCTAAATAGCATTTTGTTAGCTAACTTAAACAAAGGTGAACAAAACAGGAACCCAACGGCCCCATTTTTAACGATAATAAATGCAGTTGTACTGTAAGGTTAAATTGAAAGCAGAGAGGTTATGAATCCAGATTCGTTTGGATAATGCTTGACGCTGCGCTGCAAAATAAAACTCTGAGTCGTCTTCTGCGAGCGGAGGTAGTGGCTACATCAAAGTTTGCATGTTTAGAGTTGTCCCCGCTCCCTTCCTACTAGGAACCAGAAACACATGGAAAATCAAGCTCTGCCAACTCCACTTGCAGTGCAGGCTGAGGCAGGAGAGACTGACTGAGCCACTACTTTAAAAAATAAATAATACAATCAAATAATATGTTTAACCGACTAGTATTTATGGTTTTGATTAGCAATGATCCCAGCTCTTAAGCGTTTTAAGTGTAATATTCATGTTTACACTATCGTACCTCTAACGTTGTAGTGACTCTTTCTACCCAGGAAAACCGCGACAGAGAGATGATGGAGGTCAAGAGGCGTCACCAAGACAGACTCCAGTGTGCCCCCAAGCGCAGGTCGACGGCCACGTGCTCCGTGCTGGACAAGGAGATGGAGGGCGTGGCGCTGGAGTCCATCCTGCAGGGCTTCCTCTCCAGCCACGCGCCCAGGCGGCGACCCTCTTCCCGACCACTCTCCAGCCACGGCACTCCTGCCAGAGGCAGCCCCGTCGATGACACCTCATCGGAGGCCATCTTACAGGGAACCCTCCTCCACCGCTCATCCGCAACCACCACTACGACCCGTGGAAGTCGCCCTAGGGGGCTCACCGTTGCTATCGAGCCAGTTAACCCGGTGACACAGAACCCTAATGAAGCGCCAAGCACTAAGAGCGACAGGGCCTCGACGAGAGATTTGATCCCACCTGCTGAGGTAGAGACGATGTCCAGTAAGTCGGACAAGGGAGTCTTATGGCGCAGAACGAGTCGGACTAGTTGCGGTTCTTCCTCTACCAGGCGCATCTCTGTAACCGGCGAGGTCGTCGGGGAGATGCTTGGCGGCGACGACGACGACAATAGCGCCGAGGAGGCCCAGAAGTTACGTGAGGCCTCGAGGAAGGTTTTGCGCTACCAGAACAGCCGAGGCAGCATATCCTCCGGGGATTACGCCTTGGAGAACATGTCTCCCGTGGCAACGAGCTCCTCCCCTCGCCAGCGAACATTCAACGAGGGTGTGCAGAGGTACCTGGGAGAGGCTGGCGGAGAGGACGTGGCTAAGGTGATACTGGAATCTCAGCTGTCTTTAACTAATAACATTAGCCGCCGTCACACGCTCAACGTCGCCCCCAAGTGTCCTAGAGAGGAGGACGAGTGCATTCTGCCTCTTGAGAGAATTCCTAATCCTGCTTTAAGAGATATAGGGCAGATGAATTCGGAAGATGCAAGCCTTTATTCAACAAAAACAAGAGAGTTTGACTTCTCTGGCAATGTTAAACAGTTTAGCACCCAAGAAGTCAACCACATTTCCCCAACAGCTCAGAAGAAAAGCAAGACATATTTTCCAGAAGAGCTCCGGGAATTACCGCAAGAAGGTACAGCAAAACAGACGACACCCAACCAGCAGAAGAAGAGCCAGACTGGGCTTCCAAGGAATTCATGGCTAAAGACTGAAAGCTTTGGCTTTTTGGGCATTTTTAAACGCCTTGGCGATATAAGCAAACTGACCAGCAGTAGAGAAACTGCTAATGAAACTGACTAAAACCACGCAAATAAATGACAAGATTTATGTTATGTACCTGTTATGAGAGGATTGGCTAAAATATATATCTATCTACAGAATGTCAGACTGAAAGCTACATTTTCTAGCTCAACTGTGATCCAGCGAATCGCATTTGTGTGTAAAAACTTGAACATTGTGTGTCAGTGAACTTAGTTAAAAAATAATTTAATATTGACACAAATTTAACATTGAATCTTAATGGTATTTAATATAGCAGTTGCCCCCTTAAACATTTGTAGATGCCACTGTCAGAATAAATAATATTTCTGCAGAGGTGAATTCAACATTGTGTATTAAGATAGGTGGCAACCTGTGATAATGCAGGTAAAGAATTGCTCTAAAATGATGGTAGATGCATTTAGTATGTAAATAAAATTAAAGTTTTGATATGCACTAAGAACTGCTGGTGGTGTTCTAAGTGAATAAACCAATAAGCAGCAATGTGTCCATCCTTGCTGAATGAAGTGTACAGCGAAAAGGTGAATCATGACCAATTATGCCAACTGATATATTGAATACATGTAATGGTACAGTATTTATAATGGATTATTTTAGCTTTAAACAATACATTTTAATGTTAATAATTGTTAGCATTGTATTTTAAGTCAAGTTTATCTCTTTATATCAAGTGACAGGCCAAAGTTTGATAAAAACAGCATCGTTACCATTTTCTTCGATTGGGCAAGGGGAAAAACACTAAACCATATGGAAACTTGGTCTTGGATTTGCTGGCATAATATGGCTTTTTAGTATATTCCAGACATGGAATGTCAGGGAATTCTATTTTAAAAAATGAACATTTTAAATTTAGTTTGCAGCATGTTTGAATTTTAGTTCCAATTCATCAAAATATTACTGGACGTGGTGTTACATTTTGAGAGAGGCCTCAAATGCCAAACTTGCCATGCTGCCTTTCCCTTTTTACACAAATGTTTTCTACTAGCATGTTTTCCTGTTTATTATAGTTCATGGAAATTCAGAAAAAAATAATTGTCAAGGAAATTGAGGGTTCACACTGCATGATTTTAGCCCAGTTTTCAGCTCACCAACAAGTTTTTTTTTTTTTTGAGCTCGCAGACATAAGCCCCAGCTCGGAGGGGCATCACAGCTCGTTCCCGTGAGCACCCTATTACAAGAGAGAGTCGGGTGCTGCACATCGATCAAACAGACTTTGAAAGTTGTGTAGTGTGAACTCCGCATAATTTGACTTGAAGTGGGAACCCTGAGATTGGAACTCAAAAGGAAATTGCCCTGATAATTGCCAATGATAGATGGAGCAGTGACCAGACAAGTCTGAGATGGACAATGCAATTCTCCAGAGGCAGGAGACACTCCAAGCCATGCAGCTGTAATACATAATACATGTCCACCATTAGTTGTCATAGCAGTATGGGCATATCCATCCACACAAGGGTGTGTTTAGGGGTGCGGCTTGTCTTCTGTTACAATAAAATATGAGCATGTTGCAGCTAAATGGGTCAGTGTTACAGGTTACAATACTACTACATGGAAGCCCAACATGGCCAAATGGAGGCTGACAGTCCCAGTATGGGGAAACTCTGAGGCATGACTTGGGGCATCATAAATGTGTTGCTGATTCATTACATGTTAAAAATGTAATAGAAACATTTGGGTTTCAATGAGTTAGCATAACATAACGATCATGTGAGGTTATGCAGTCAGTGCATAATTGGTCAACATTACAAATGTTTGTGTAATCAGTCATATTTATTGATCAAAATAAAAATGTGATGTGAACCAACAAATATCATTTACATAATGTTTGTGTAATGTCAAGTATCTTAGAGTCTAGACTACAGGCCTGAAACAAAATGTGACACGGGTGTTTCCTCCCCTTAAAGTAGGCTAAAGATAAAATATAAAGATAACCCCTAGTGGAATATTCATACAGAACTATTTAAAAAACATTTTTATGTAGTTATTTAGTTAATGTTGATCCATGGCTTGTCGACCCTTGGAAAAAAAAACCATAACAAGTAAAGTCCAATTTTATTATCCAACTTTGGTAATTGAGTTGCATCCAGTATAAAAAAAACAAGAGTGGCTGTAGTGTGTGTCGGTGCAGCGGCTCTGTCAGCGACAGAGTGGTGCTGCCATTTTGGCTGAACCATGAAGGATGCAGTCGCCATGGCAACGTTACGTCTTCCAATGAAGCAGGCAGACGACTGTCCCCTTCCCTCGACACGCCGAACGCACGCACGGGCAGACAGACGCATATAGAAACGGAGAAACTGTTTCTCTGTTTATTTTTTCTATTATCATTGCCTCCGACATGTGGAGCAGACCTATTGCAGACTACAATATAGCGTATGCTACAATACAAAGTCCACGGCACGTCTTCTATTGTGCCGGAAGAACAAAGGAATAACTGAAGGAAACAAAAGCTTTGTTCTTCATAGACGGCCCTTATTAAAAATCCCAGTAGCCTATGTTCCTCTCCCTCTATTGTACACAATGGAGTGGACTCTTGGATGCCCCAAACCCCACTCCCCCCTCCATATTTCCACCACCTGGCCCCGCCCAACTAATGCGTCACCCTTTCCCAGACAGACCCACTAATGCTATTATCTCGCTGATCTCCCACCAACACTGGTTACGGTATAGGCTATAATTTATTTAAATATAATGCACATTTAGTCTTAGTTTTAGGGTGCATTTGCATATGTCAAGATTAATGGATGTGAATTTTTAATAGGCGTTGTGCATGTTTGTTCAGGAATAACTTAAATAGGCCTACCTCACATAGGCTATATAGTTCACAGTCACTCTAGTGAATTATTGAAAACACCAACGTAATAAAAAACTTCCGTTGCCCTTCTATGGAAAGAGGACGGCATCTGAAAAGACCAAACCCCTTTGCGCCAGAGTCAGACAGAACTCCGTTATTTCATGAGAATGTTATGCTATTTTGCATACTGCCTGCCTTCTCCGGGCTCCCAAACACCGCCCACCAGAGCTCTGACCAACAGTGTGTGGGCCTGTGCCAAAGCCACGCCCATCACCTCCTCCTTCCCGTTAGTTTTTTGCACTCCCTTCTTTTTCTAAACAGCCTTCCTTTTCATTACTGTGCCGCGATCGGCGCTGTATTCCGTCGTAGGACGCCGACAATGGGAAGCTTTTTCTACGGCATGCAATGCTGACACGTTCATTATCTCCTGCTGGGAATTAATGTGAGTACAGTCTGACCATTCACACTTGACATAGGCTATTGCCTATTCCGTCTCAGTTTTCTCGTTAATCTCTTCTGCGGACGTTTTCCTTAATACAATTCTGTGAAGGGAGAAAATACATAATTGATTAAAACATCACACCCGGCGTCGTTATCCGTAAATCACTGGGTGCCAGTAGCATGGCCTCTCTGTTGTTGTGATATTCTCTGCTTTTAAATTAACGATTGTTATTAGAGATTTATTTTTTTGTTTCTATTTTTTTTGTTTAAATTGCACCCTAATGTGTCCCACAATTCTGTTTTACATGGCCGACCCCCACGCCATTCAATTTGAGCTCTTAGGTAGCCCCGGCCGCTGGCAGTTTTGGCAGGTGGGCATCTTTGCTGCAGTCTGGGCTGGGCTCTTATTCCGCAGGCTCTTTTGTTACGAGGATTATGTAGATCTTTCCAGCTGTTTTCTGGTCTGAATTTGTAGGAGGCAATTACAAATCGCGGATCTGTCGCATGTGAATTAGCTTGCCTCTTTGCTTAAAGCCTAGGCTATCACAGTGAGTGTGTTTGGCCTTTTACTGCAGCAACAGACAATGATTGCATAGTCTCCTTACTTTGGGTAGGGTGACCACTGACCAGATGGTTTGTTCATTTTGTCTGTAACTGGTCATCCTTGTGTGTGCGCATGTGCATAATAAACGTACCTATAATACTTTCTCCTGCCTACACATTCCTGGATGCTGTGTCTGCTTAGGGCCAGAGAGTATGCAGTAGGCCACATCTGACTGAACTCTTTATGTTGTTGCAGTCAGGGCTTACCAGCAGGAAGAATACAGCTATCGTTGCTCTATGTCAGGTTGTACAGCAATAACTCTGGACCATTGCACCATACTGGTCAAATGTGTGACTTAATGCCACAAAGTATTGTCCCAATGTGTGTGTGTGTTAAGTTTGAACAGGGTTTAGCCTGCAAGAGAAGAACACACATAGGAGCTCAGAGGCGATTGGCCAGCTGGCTGTGAATAGGCCTACTAATTTGATCAAATGCCTATACTTTACTATTACTGTGTGCTTTAATATACAAACTAGAAAAGTCCCTGTGAAAATCAATGTTTCAAAGGTCAAGACAAAGAATAGGATAAGTCCTTTGTTCTTGACTCAGAACCAAGCATTAACATGTTGCTGTGAAACCTAAGACTTTAAATAAGATTCACAGTTCAGTCACATTTGCAGAAAGAATATTAAACTTAACTGCATGCGTTGCATCGAAACTAGATGGGCATTGACACTTTTGTATGAGGAATAACATAAACTGGATCAGGGGATGCTATAACCAGAGACATTACGATATATAAGGACTTTGCTATAACCCAGCGAATGAGTGCACCTTTTTAATAAAGCTATTTCCAAACCGATGAAGCACTAATGATTATACAGGCATGATCTTTTGGCTATTTAAAGTTTTTTGTGTGTGTGTGTGTGTGTGTGTGTGTGTGTGCTAAACAGCAATATCAGTATGATTGTAAACACTGTATACAAAACTCATAATGATAATTTCATGCAAAAAATCTGTCTGTAGAAGTGTAGGTAAACTGTTTATTTTAAAGTAAATAAGTCATCTTTGAGTATAATATAATTTTTTTGAGGTAAACATACTGGAATATGGCAATTTAATTAGATATTATTAATTATATCTTAATTAAAGTTTGATTAAGAATTTCTTAACCTGTCACACATGTTTATTATTATTATTATTATTATTATATTATTATTATCTATGGTCACTATTATACAGTATGCTTTATGTTAGATCTTTACATATATCCAGTTAATGCACAATGTGTCTCTGGTCCTAGAGTACCACACCTGTATGTCTCCCTGCTCCAACACACCTGAATATGAATGGGTCATTATCTTAGCCAGTTTGTCATTACACATAATACAGTTACAGTATGTGTTTCACAAATGTTTTTTAGTATTGTTGGAATAAGTTTAACCCTTACATTAAGGATGTTTGCCAGTGACCCTGTCATCTGCATTTGGAGGCTAATTAGTTAAATCAGCATTATATTTACATTCAGTGTTTGGCAGACACTTTTATCCAAGGCAACTTACAAACAGTACATTTGTCAGATGAACATGTCAATTTAATCTTCAAAATAATTGCTGATAAACAAAGTGCTTATTCCTAAAAGCAGGAAGAAAATGCTTATTTTTAAATATTGAAAGAAGATAAAAGGGCAGTGTCCCTGTAGGCTTACGCTATTGTTCTGTCACGGTGAGCTCTCATTTAGGTGCACATTTGTCTCCGGATTCTTCTCGTGTCTGTGTTTATTAACAACACCGCTTGACTTTTAACTTGTCTTGTTTGGCACTTGATGTGGTCATTGTTTGATTTATTTCCCTGTTAGTTAGCAGATCTTGAGTAAAAAAAACTATAAACCGCATTTGGTTATGGATTGTAAAGTAATATAGGCATACTAACATTTAAAATGGCACATCACACCCTCACTGACAGCTTCAGTTTTTAATGGGCATCTGTTATATCCTTCAAAACCTTTTTAAAACAGGAAGCTCCCAGTAGTCAGACATGTTTGTATCTGGTTTTTTTTATTTTTATAGTCATACACTATTCACAAACCATGTTATTCTTTTTTCCATAACTGCATCCTAGCCGGAAACAGGGTTATGTAAACATGAAGTACCAGCTACAACTATACATTTATGATTTTGTCTCATTAATATTATAGTGTCAATATGCCGTTTTCAGTTTAAATAGCCCCTTGAACTACAATATCATCCCACTGAGAAATGTCAGCATATTGGTTAGTTTCTCTAAAGATATCAGTAGGCTAGTCTCGCAGAGCCAGCGTTTTGCATATGTAAAGTCTGGGACACATGCTGGCTAATTGCGTCAGTACCCGCCTACTTGACAGGCGAGGTATTTTGATTGACATGCAGAACTGTTGCGTAACTCCATGACCAAGTCGGACGTTAAACTTACAATGAGGAATTTATTGGAAAACGAAATACAGGACTCTGGCTGATTACAGGTCTTGTAAATCTGTAAAATGTGTAGGTTACTGCTTAAAATAGATGTTTTAATTTAGATTTAATCAATAAAGCAGTGCACTAGCATCGCCGCGGAAATGACAGATACATACTTGAGTGACAATGTTAATGGCCAACGGAAATCGACAGATTTCCCGAGAGTCCTGTGTTGAGCTTACAAGGGTATATGTATCTGTATATGCACAGAGTTTCTTATTGTGACATAGTGATAATGGACGGAAGAGGCTGAGACTATCAGTGGGCTAATGTTGCTTTAGGCACCATTAGAAAAGATGTGCACCAGGGTCTGAGTTGAGTGACTATCTATCTTAAGTATTATATATAATTATATTACATATATCAAAACATACATTTATTAGGTTACCACATTTGATCAGTCAAATCGAACCTATTTATTAGAATTCCTTTTTTTATTAGAAGGCCTTACTCTTTGTCTTACTTTACCTTAATAACACATTACTAATGATCTGATGTCCAAGAAAAAGATGGGATTACATTTTGACAGATTTAGTTCTTCACTTATCCTTTCTTGCAAAGAAAAGACTTTCAGTAGTCACTTAAATAATGTGTACTGAATCATAAAATAGCTAGTAGCTTCTATATTTGAGCACAAACTAAACATTAGAAAGGGCTAACACTTCCTATATGAGGTCACTTGTTTACCAGCTAAGTACCCAGCTGACTGTTGAAATAGAGTCTGAAATCTTGTGGCCTGTGATGACTCAATGACATGCTTTGGTAGGAGCAGAATGTATTCTAGTTAAACATATTATACAGTACCAATAGTTATGATAAACATTTCTAAATACAAAAAAGCACTGCATTCAGGTGACAATTTATAATGCTAATATGAAGTCGGCATTTTATTTAGCCTCATGCAATGGGACTCATGGAAAATTGAAAACCCTTGATTGTTGAAGCAGGTCCTCCATTCATTCTGATATTTGTTGTGGAGTATCAGTGGCGAATACAGCACAACAGAACATTTTTTACCATCAAGTATGTAATTACACTGATGAACATAGGACCCGGCACTAAGCTACTAGGGTTGGGTCACACAAACTAGTGCAACTGGGCAGTAGATTGAATAAAAGTAGATTTAAACAGTGTATTATCCATCCATCCATCCATCCATCCATCTTCTCCCACTTATCCACGGGGGCAGCAGCTTCAGCAAACTTCCCTTTCCCGAGCAACATCAGCAAGCTCTGACTGGGGGATCTCGAGACGTTCCCAGGCCAGTTTGGAGATATACCCCATACTCCCGCAGCACCTCCCACAGTATCTCCCGGGGGATCCGGTCATACGCCTTCTCGAGATCTGCAAAACACATGTAGACCGGAAGGGCATACTCCCAGGCCCCCTCCAGCATCCTCGCGAGAGTAAAGAGCTGGTCCGTTGTTCCACGACCAGGAGGGAATCTGCATTGTTGTTCCTCAATCTGAGGTTCGCCAATCAGCCGAACCCTCCGTTCCAGCTCCTTGGAGTAGACTTTACCAGGGAGGCTGAGTAGTGTGATACCCCTGTAATTGGCACAGACTCTCTGGTCCCCCTTTTTGAAGAGGGGAACCACCACCCCAGTCTGCCACTCCTTTGGCACTGTCCCCGACTTCCACACGATGTTGAAGAGGCGTGTCATCCAAGACATCCCCTCCACATCCAAAGCTTTTAGCATTTCTGGACGGATCTCATCAATCCCCGGGGCTTTGCCACTGTGGATTTGTTTGACTACCTCAGTGACCTCCCTTAGGGAAATCGATGATGATCCCCCATCGGCCTCCAGATCTGTCTCGATCACAGAGAGCGTGTCAGTCGGATTCAAGAGTTCCTCAAAGTGTTCCTTCCACTGCCCAATTACCTCCCCAGTTGAGGTCAACAGTGTCCCATCCTTACTGTACACAGCTTGGATGGTATCCCCGCTTCCCCCTCCTGAGGTGGCGGATGGTTTTCCAGAAACACTTTGGTGCCGACCGAAAGTCTTTCTCCATGGATTCTCTGAACTTCTCCCACACCAGCTTCTTTGCCTCTGCTACGGTAGATGCTGCAGCCCTTTGAGCCAGCTGGTACCCCGCAACCGCCTCCAGAGACCTCCGGGACAACATATCCCGAAAGGCCTCCTTCTTCAGTCGGACGGCTTCCCTGACCATCTGTGTCCACCACGATGTTTGAGGGTTACCGCCCCTTGAGGCACCTATGATCTTGAGACCACAGCTCTCTGCTGCAGCTTCAGCAATGGAAGCTTTGAACATTGTCCACTCAGGTTCAATGTCCCCAGCCTCCACAGGGATGCCAGAGAAGCTCCGCCGGAGGTGTAAGTTGAAGATCTCAC